>BQNB010007851.1:2137-26730 GCA_026074375.1 Tanacetum coccineum | reverse complement strand
TATCAAAAGTGTTGCCATTTGAAAGTGTTGCATTTATAAACAAGAGCAACACTTTGACAAAAGTGTTGCACATTATGAAAAAAATGTCGCTTTAGACCTAATGCAACGGAGCCTAAGGCGACACTTGAAAAAGTGTTGCACTATGCATTATGCAACATTTTTTAGGCCTAATACAACACTTTTCAAGTGTTGCTTCAGCCCTATTTTCTAGTAGTGTGTCTACGGCGTTACACCAAAACTTTTGTGATAACGATTGCTCATTCAACATAGTCTTACTCATTTCTTGAAGTGTACTATTTTTTCTTTTGACCACGCCATTTGATTGAGGAGTGCGTGGAGCCGAGAAGTTATGTGTAATATCGTTGGCATTACAAAACTCTCTAAATTGCATCTCATTATCAAATTCTCTACCGTGGTCAGTTCTTATTAACACTATTGAGAAACCTAATTGGTTTTGGATTTTCCTACTAAATATTTCAAATTGATCGAAGGCTTCTGTTTTATCCTTAAGGAATCTAGTCCAAGTGTACCTAGAGTAGTCATCTACTATGACTAAGGTGTAACGGTTTCCTCCGTAACTCCGTATGGTGGATGGACCGAAGAGATCCATATGGAGAAGTTCTAAGCATCTAGTCGTTGAGACTATATTCTTAGCTTTGTGACTAGTGTGAGCTTGTTTTCCCATTTTGCAAGCATCACAAAAATGTTGATCATATTTAAACTTGGGTTGGTTTCTAACTAGTTCCTTAGATGCTAACGATTGAATGAGATACATATTAGCATGACCTAATCTCCTATGCCACAGAGTGGAATTTTCATTAATCATTGCAAGACAAATTTTGTCTTTAGCCTTATTTCCTAACTTCATCACATATAAGCCTTTCTTCCTAATACCTCTACCTATGACTTTACCGTCCTTAGTAATTTCACTATCATGTTCAGAGAAAGTTACTCTACACTTATTATCACATATTTGTCCTATACTTAGCAAGTTAAATCCTAAGTTATCAACATGTTCTACATTATCTATATTGAGAGAGTCATTTGAAATCGTACCTTTGCCAATGATGTTACCGCGAAGATTACTACCAAAAATGACATTACCTCCATTGTATGCCTTGTAAGTGGAGGAGAGCTTTCGGTTACCCGTCATGTGTTTAGAGCATCCGCTATCTTTAATCCATTCGTCGGGTTCCAAGTCGACTCCAAGGCATATCTCACTTGATGCATGAGCTACAAGACAAGTTTCGTTTTTGACCTTCTCATCATCTTCTTCACCGCTATCGCTCCAAGAACCTCCAACAAATGCTCTTTGGTTCTTGTCTCTCGGTGGCTTTGGACATTCCCCAATAAGATGATTCGGGTCGCCGCATCTAAAGCATTTTCTATCACTTTTACCGTTCTTATCATCACGGCTTCTTTGGAACGTCTTTTTGTCGTTCCGAGGTTGTCTCACGAATCTACCTCTTCTTTTAAAGAACTTCTTGAAGTCTCTTACCGCCATGGCATATTCTTCGTCTTCACTCCCGGAAGTCGAACACTCTTCATCACTAGATTCTTTCTTAGCCTTTAAAGCAAGAGATTTCCTTTCAACTTTTGCTTTGACTATTTCGGAATCTTTCTTGATGATCATCTCATGGACTTTAAGGTTTCCAATGAGCTCATCAAGAGATAGTGATGTTAAGTCTTTCGACTCTTCAATTGCCGTGACCTTTGCTCTCCATTTAGGATGTAGAGCTCTAAGAAACTTCCTTACGTAGTTCTTACTAGAATAACCTTCATCAAGAGCTTTAAGACTAGTAATAATAGTATTAAATCTAGCAAAAGCACTATCTATAGATTCGTCTTCAGAAATGACGAATTGTTCATATTGTTGAACCAAAAGGTCGATCTTATTATCTTTGACTTGATTATTACCTTGATGGGTGATTAACAAAGTTTTCCAAATATCTTTTGCCGTATTACACATAAAAATTCTTTCATATTCTTTTCTTGGCAAAGCATTATAAATAACCATTTTGGCTTCATTATTTTTCGCAAGCCTTCTTTTAAGTTCATCAGTTTGTTTTTCAAAAGGGACAACCTCATCAAGTTTGGTTTTTGGATTTTGAATAATGGGTTGAAAATCACCGTTAGTAATAACATGCCAAAGATCTAGATCTTTTGATTTAACATATGTCTCGAATCTATTTTTCCAATAAATAAAACTATCGCTTTCAAAAAGTGGTGGTCTTTGCATAGATTGCCCTTCTAGATATTTGTCGGAATCCATAGATCGATCCAAGCTTTAAAATACAATATATTTTAAAAATCTTGAGTGACCTTGCTCCTGATACCAATTGTGGAAACTAGAAGGGGGGTTGAATAGTTTACACGTTTTAAAAGTTTACTTTCAAAAATGTTTAGATCCGAGTTATATGTTTAACCAATTCACAATATGAACAAGCAATAACTATCTAAACTAGAACTAGATAACAACAATAATAATGTAAAGAGATAAGGAAAGAAACAACCAAACCAAGACACCAAGATTTTATAGTGGTTCGGCTACGAAGCACCTCTTCGCCCTACTCCACTCCTCGAGTATCCGACTCGAGATTTCACTATGTCAACAAGCTCCCTTTAGGCGGAGAAAACCGTTTAAACGTCGCTTACGTTATTTTCCAACACTAAGCTGAATGTCGAGTCCTAATCTTAGCTAGAACCAATCTACCACTTCACAAGATATACACACTCACAAGATCTACACTATCGGATCTACACAATATCCGAATCACACAAATACACAATATAAATACAATAGAGTTTTGGTACTTAGAAGAAAAGATGATAGATCACTAATTAACACTTCGTTTCTTGACGAATACGAGTGTTCTTCTCTTGCACTTGAATGAGAGGGAAGAGATGAGAAGAAGAGATTAGATCACTTAAAACAAGATCTAAGAATGTTAGTGATCAAGATTTTTAATGAGAGAAAGAAGTTTTAGAAAGAGAAAGAATAGACTGAAAAATTCCGTGCAAAGAGGAATACTTTTCAGCAAGGGGTGGACCTGTATTTATAGACAGGAGAATTTAACGGTAACTGGTGGTGGTCCCGGCGGTCCCGTAAATATAAGGGGGCCGCCAGGCCTATAAGGAGGCCGCCACCTAGACTCTGCTCCTATTTTTTGTCTTTTTGTGTGGAATGTTGTATCTGGTGTAGAAGCTTTCGTTTTGGGGAGAAAATTTGAATTTCAAATTTTATGTTTTTAATAAAACTTTTCTTTTAATTAGAAAATATTTTGTATAATTAATTTTGTGAAAATCTTTTGTAAAAATGTAATAGTTGAGAGAAAAATATTTTCTTGATCACTAATCATGCTTAATGATTTGTTTGTTCATACCTTAAGTGATCACTAATCTTAGAAATGAAATTTTACGATTAATAATTTGTAAACGTTTAATTTTATCATAAACGTTTTTACATTTTGTTATTATCAAAACGTTAAGAGGTCGAAAAATATAAATAACGTTTTTATACATTATTTGTATTAACAATCTCCCATTTTTTGATGATGACAAAATATAAACTCATTTTGTATAAAATTAATAGTTACACGTTATTAATGAGTTTTGTTCCATTTCTCCCCCTTTTTTTCAAATTCAAAAAGGATGATCGTCGAGTTGTTGTAGGTAGAAAGAAATCGACGATATCAAGACTCCCCTTTGATGTATGCTCCCCTTTATTCGGGGCACCAAGGGATCGATCTTACGAAAATTGTGTGCTACAAAACAAGGTTAGAAATACAAGTGCAAGACAAATATCTTTTAGAGCAACACATTATATTTAAGTCACCCAAAAGTAAAGTTTCATTTAACCAATAAGAAACTCATACAAATAGCAAATACAACTAATACATTCATGCAATATAAAGCTAGAGCCAATACAAGATAAAGAGAAACAATACTACATAAGTCCTAAATGATTCATGATTCATAGAGAATGACTTTTTGAGCAAAAAGGTTTGGGGTGACACGTTTATGAAAACATTTGAAGACTTTTCAAGGTGGAGGTGGAAAGTGTGAGGTGATTGCGGTAGTGAGAAGATATTCAAGATGAGCAAACATGATGTTCATCTCATCTCTTAAAGTGAAGAAAAGGTTTCGGTTGTGAGAACAACATATGCAAGTTGACCCATGATAGTCATGATAGTTGTAGAAAAGAGGATGGCCCATGATAGGTGGTTGAGGTTGTGGTGGAGATGGTGGTGATGGAGTGTCATGAATGTGATCAAGAGGAGTGATTGGTGACAAAGAGAGTGTGATATCCAAAGAAGGATGACTTTGAAGTGGTTGAGGGTTTAGAGGTCTAGGAGGAACATCCGAAATGTTGTCAAGCAAAGGGTTCAAATGATGAGGAGAAGTTGGTTCATGTGAAGATGGTGGTGAAATTTGAAGTTTTGAGTGAAAGGAAGAAGATGTGTTCTCTTGACTTGATGATGTTTGATTAGTGGATGTGGTTTTTGATGGTGCATTTGGAGGAGTTGGAGATGAAGAAGTTGTTGTAGGAGAAGGTGTGGTGGTGATTATTCTTCATCACTAGATAAGTTGCAATAGTTGTCTAGAGGATTATGGTAGTTTGATTTTCTTGGAAGGGTTTAGTTGAGTAGCATTTGTGGAAATACATGTAGAATGAGTGAAGGAAATGTAGTGTGAAAGGATGAAAGAGTCACAATGATTTAAGGTGGAAAATATAGTATGAAGAATAAGGCACGTGGTAATTGAATTTTAGATTTCTAAAAAGTGTTAGTCAAAATACAGAAATTTATAGCTAAGCCTAGATGGGATAAGTGTCAACTGCAAACTAGAAATCCGGGGGACTCAGTAAAGAATTCGTGACCTCTGATGGCGGTCCCTTAATTACCCGGCTGTCCCATATATATTAGGGGGCTGCCTAGTATTTTAGGGGGTCGTTTTCTGGAGACAGGAAACTTTTTCTAGAATTTCCTGATATGCTTGTATTTAAAAATTTTCTCTAAATTCCTTTCAGTCAATCCCTATTTCCATCATGAAACATCTAATACTATATTATCCAACTTCACAATATCAACTATCTTGAGTTCTCTATAAGGGAAGCATATTTAAGGCAAATTTTATCAAAAATAAGCATGCATAATATCAAAATATATACTAAAAGCTATCGAGGTGCATGCAAGCATTTGTTTTAGGATGATAAAATCGAAGATCATTCCTTGACCAGCTAAGTTGCTCAACTAAGTTACTAAGTTACTAATGAGTATCCTAATATTTGAAACCACCTAAGCAAAATAGATTATTAAATAATATAAATAAAATGTCATAAAGCAATTCCCTTAATGCTCACTTCTTCTTGGTTCTCCAGAACCTTCTAAACTTTTTTCTCCGATGACCTTTAACTCTACTACTTGCTCATAAATCGTAATTATACTAGCGTTGATGAATTTTCGGTTTAAGCGGGTGTAATATAAGGTCAAGGTGAGGTTATATGTTATAGTGTGTATTGAAAGACTGAGGAACTTGATTGGTTAAAGATTACATAACGAATAGGAGAAGAGTGCTTGGACCGAGGTCCCTCGTTATTCCAACGTCATCATCATCGTTGAAGATGAGATGAGGATGGTTGAATCGAAGGCGGAAGAAGAATGGAATGACGACCGTCTTCTCGTAGCCACAAATCCCCTCTTCTGGTTTTCGCTGAGTTGAGCGGCAAGAGGAGTCATGACACGATCGTACTAGACATAGGACTCATTTTCCAATTTGGGATTTTTCCTAATGATGAATTTAAACAAACGAGTTAATAACATACCATAGGGTAGAATTAACTTCTTTTGTTTAGTAACCCACTCCATTCGGTTTGTCATGAAATAAGCAAGGTTGAGTCTTTCGGAGTGTACGACATAATAAAACATATAACTAGAGACTTGCTGGAACATGATCTGATTACCCCCCCAAAAAAAAGACATTTTCCCATAGATTTCTTCTAATGGCTTCAGGATTCTCATTTCACAGTTAGAACTTGATATTCAAGAACGACATTTTCTTCCTCATCAAGACGAATGCGACGGACTTTGACCATCTCGATTAATTCGAATAGACGAAATGATGTCCTCAATGGAAGGAAGGTTGGTTTAATATGGACCATCCGAAGGGATACCATATGCCAACTCATCAAGTCTCCATCTATCGGTAAAGACACACGCACCTTCACAAGGTATATCAAGAATTTGAGCAAATTCGTCAAAGAGTAAGAGAAGAACTGATTTTGAATAACAAATTTGACCAACCATTTTGACCTTCGCGTCGAATAACCTGACTCGATATGACTATACAACTCAGAATGAAGCAGATAAATTTATTTATATTTCAACAAGGAGACACTCGAACTCGACAAAATGAAACAAAGACCGAACAAAGTTTAGATCCGCAAAGTTGTCAAAAACCACCTGACCCTCATGAATATAACGACTTTCAAGGTCTCTTAGTTTTTCTTTTATAGGAGTACGATATTCATGTGATATCATTGGTATGTATTCTCTTGTATTTTTATGATCTTCGAATGACTTACGAGGCATGATTTCCTAAAACAAAAGCGAAATCACATTTTATTACCGTTTCACTTGTAGTTGGTTAAGCACATTGCTTCTAGTGTGTGTATAGATGTAACAAATGTGGAGTAACGATTAACTCGACCAAATCTAAAATCTAAGAAGTTAATTCCAACACGCTCCTTAGCTTTGATATTTTGCTCATTCCAAACAAGTCAAAAAATACATATAATTTAATGTTCCAAAATTGGTCCTGAATCATTATGCATGTGTTTCAAACATTTTTTGGTATTGGTTAACAATGCACAACAACAATTTTTATAATAGTTCCTAACAGGATGATTTGAAAAATAAAATTGTGGTTTTGGTTCGAATCATTTTCAGAAATTCAAAAAGGTAATGAAAAACCTATATCTACGGGAATCATATTAGTTATACATTGTATCCTAGTTGTCTTAATTGTACAAAATTAAAAGAAAACATAAAAATCCCCAATTTTAATTTTTGGTGTTCATCATGAACCCTAGACTCAAATTGAAAGAAAATAGTTGAAATGACTTATAATTGATGATCTTTGTGATATTAGAATTGATTATTAGTGTATGATTGATATTCAATTGAAAGTTTTAAATATGTTAATTTTAGTTTTGGTGTTTTTGGTTCGTGTTCGCAATGCGAACAGAAAATGAAGTGGTTGTTTTTGTGTTTTTGAAATTTTTGTTTAAGTGTTCATATAGGGTCTGCTTAAGGCGGTCCCATATCTCCTGGCGTCCCAATTATATTTAGGGGGCCGCCTAAATGGGGGCCATCCCAAGTAAATGGTATTGGACTTGAGTTTTTGACAGAAAATGTAACACAGAGGAGTGCCATTTTACTTTGCATTTCGCGAATTAAAATGCTTACAGTACTTCGATGAATGTATTCATGTTGTCACGACTCCGAATGGAACACGGACAGAATCAAACTAAAAATAAGGCAGAATCAAACACATAAGATTATGGAATGTGTTCCATCATCCTAACCAAGACGTAATAGTTAAACGAGTTCACGTTTAAGGGTTTAGTAAGATGTCGGCGATGTTGTCGACGGACGACACTTTTTCGATTGAGATATGTCCTTTTTGGACATTATCCACTAAGAACGAGGTAACTGTATTAGATGTGTTTGGTAACGAGAATATTGCTAACCGGGTTTTTGATAAGGTCAATCGCGCTTTGTTTGTCGCACATGATGGGAAACGTCGACCGAGACTTTATCGTCGAAGTCGATGAGAGCTTGTTAATCATCCATAGAGCTTGTTGACATACCGTTTCCAGGCGCTTACGTATTCGGCTTCGGTAGTGGATATAGCAAGAGCGGTTTGTTTCTTCGAGAACCAATATGTCAAACAACATCCCACGAATGTATAAATACCGCTAGTGCTCTTTCGTCCACGATACTTCTCGCATGAATCAGAAGTCGAACATATACTATGGTTCTATGCTGGACCCCTCAGGATACATAAATCCTAAGTTCGTAGTGCCTTTACTGTATACGGAAGATACGCTAAACTGCTTCAAAGTGAGAGGATTTAAGGAGCCTCTGGAAAGCGAGCACAAAGGCATACACTAAACAGATATCATGCCCACTAGCCGTTAGGATAATAAATTAACCTATCATGTCCTCGATACATGGTACTAATTACCGACTCACACTCTCATATTTTAATGATTTTTATATCGGAAAGGACATGTGGGCTTTCATTGGTTTAGAATCCTTAACCAAATTTCTTAAGCATTTTTAATATACTTAGATTGATTAAAGACATACCATCTTCTATTTGTTTATTTATAATCCACGGAAGAAGTTAAGTTCACACCATCAAGCTCATCCAAACTTCGTCATGCCATGATTTGGCAAATATTCATCACACTATTCTTGACAAAGTCGAACCGAATATAACTTCATCGACATATATTTGAACCATGATAAGATAGAACGTTATTCTTAGTATAAAGAGTGTTACTTACCATTTCCCATTTTTTAATTTTCATGTTTAATAAAGGAAAAGCTTTTAATCAATCACCCAAGCATTAGGTGCTTGTTTAAGACCATATAAAAAGCGTTCTCTAATTGATAAACTGATCTGTTTTTTTCGAAATCAATGAAGCCCGAGGTTGTGCAACTATACCTCCTCATTATAAAACCGTTTCAGAATGCACATTTTATATCCATTGGAATAGTTTAAAATTCTAAGGCAGCAAACACAAGCTAATAATAATTCTAATGGACTCAAGTTTAAGCAAAACCGGGCAATAATTTTCATCATAATCGAGCCCTCTTGTTGGTGTAGCCATGACCAACTAACCTAGCCTTATTCGAGAAACAATACCCATTCTCGCTAACTATTTCTAAATTCTCCATTTAGTCCTTATGATTGTCAAAATTCCTATTTGAGAACCCAACTCCCCAAACTCATTAGCAACGAATTGATTTAATCCTTCCTTGCATGACGACTATCCAACTTTCCTCTTCCCTAACGCTTAATTCACATTCTAAGGTTCCTATATTGATATAAAACAAAAGAATTACTATTGTTTTGGGCTTGTGACCTAAAGGGGTCTTGGTTTCAGTTTCCTATGACATTTTCTAATGGATGGTTCCTAGATTCCTTAATGTTGACTATTTCATCGATCTTTAAAGTTTCATCCATAATGTTGTTTTCTAGGTTTTTCTTTTCGGTGACCTTAATTGCTTCTTCTTCATCTAAGTCATCATCCACCAAGGGTGATGTCTTAGAGGGTGGAGGAGTTTCATCGAATGTCATGTTAAGTGATTTCCTTCCGACTTTCTATGTGTTTGTTTTAGGATGATGTACCATTACTTTTTGAGAATAACCTAAAAAGACACCTTCGTATGACTTGGTTTCAAACTGGTAATAGTCCTTTTATTTTTCAAAAATGACGCAACTTTGCCCAAACACTCAAAAATAACTAGCGTAGTTTCTACTCATAAGATTCATAATGTTTTTCCTAGAATGGCTCTAATGAGAATTTCGGTTGAGAATGTACGTTGAAGTATCTACAGCGTTACACCAAAACTTTTGTGGTAACATTGCTCATTCGAAACTTATCCACTCTTACTTGAAGTGTCCTATTTTTCCTTTCGACCACGCCATTTGATTGAGGAGTGCGTGGAGCTGAGAAGTTATGAGTAATAACGTTGGCATTACAAAATTCTCCAAATTGCACCTCATTATCAAATTCTTTACCGTGGTCGTTTTTGACACTATTGAACAACCTAATTGGTTTTTGGATTTTCTACTTAATTTTTTTGAAATTGTATCGAAAGCCTTCGGATTAATCCTTATAAAAATCGAGTCGCAAGTATACCTAAAGTAGTCATCTTACTATGACTAGGTGTACCGGTTTCCTCCAAACTCCCGTATGGCAGATGGACCGAAGCGATCCATATGGAGAAGTGCTAAGCATCTAGACGTGATTACTACATTCTTAGCTTTTGGTGACTATCGTTGAGTTTTGTTTCTTCTCTATTTTTACAAGCATCAACAAAATTCTTGATCAAACTTAAGCATAGGTAGGTTTTCTAACTAATTCCTTAAAGGCCAACTAATTGAAATAAGACTCATATTTGCGTGACCTACATCTCCTATGCCATAGGTAAATTTTCATCAATCGTTGTTAGACAAATTTGATCCTTTGGCTATTTCCTAATTTCACACATCTAAGCCTTTTCTTCCTAAATACCTCTACCTATGATTTTAACCGTCCTTAATTGATTTCCCTATCATGTTCAGAAAATTACTCTACATCTTATGTTACAGTATTTTCCTATACTTAGCAAATTAAATCCTAAGTTATCAACATGTTCTACATATCTATTTTGAGAGAGTTCATTAGAAATTGTACTTTGCCAATGATGTCAACCGCGCAAGATTCCTACCAAAAATGACGTTTACCTTATCCATTGTATGCTTGTAAACTGGAGAAGAGCTTTCTGTTGCCCGTCATATTTTTAAGATCATTCCCTGATCCTTGATCCATTCGTCGTGCGCCAACGACCTCCATGCAATATATTTATATAAGCACAATACTCAAATATTTGGTTCCCCCAATATTCTCATGGGTCCAAAGTTGTTATGCAAACATCCCTTGCATGTGATGCAATTATTGGATGTGAGAATGGAAGACATGTTTCCCATGGCATGTAACTTTGACGTGGAAAGTTGTTCCAAGTTACGGGAAAGCCAGGAGGTTGGTTTTGTCAACCAACATGTCTTCTTGATTGCGGTGTTTTAGAACGAGGATAATTATTATTAACTTTTCTAGGGGGTGAAGTTTTGACCTAAAGTTTGGTTTCGAAAATCCAACTCCGGGTTTTGACAATGCTATAAAATGTTTAACTCATTGTCCCTAGCAACGAGAACTTGGCTTGTGTTACAATTATGTTTTTTTGGGTCCAGGACCCAAAATAGATTTTTTGAACATACCACAGTTTTCTCAGATTCAGGCGTTGCTGGTGGCGGTCCCATAATTATTTTGGGGGCCGCCTGGTCATTTAGGGGGCCGCCCATATTTATGGGACCTCCATCAGAATACGCCTTTTTCTGAGCTTTCACAAATTTTATTTTCTTAGTTCCACTAGATGATGCTTCAAATGAATTAAACCCTAAACCTAATTTATCACCAGAGGGTTTTTGATTACTTAACATTTCATTTAAGCAATGTGTACTCTTTTCAAATTTGTTTAATCTAGTGGATTCTTCTTTGAGCTTTTCATTCTCAATTTTAAGTGCATGACACTTTGCACAATCGAGATCAACTCCCTTGTTTTTCTCAAGTATGGACAATTTTATCTTTTAATTTTCTAAGCTTATTTGCTATGAACTATTTCCTAGTAGCTTTTAACATTATTTGTACTTAGTGATTATCTTTAGACTCATTTTGCATAATTTATCATATTCATTGTCTAAAGCTAAATCATCAATTGATGAATTTTCATCACTAAAGTAGGAGGATTCGGAACATACCTCACTTGATGCATGAGCTACAAGACACGTTTCATCTTTGACCTTCTCATCATCTTCTTCACCGCTATCGCTCCAAGAGCCTCCGACAAAAGCTCTTTGGTTCTTATCTTTCGGTGGGGGTTTTTTTTTTGTTTGACATTCTCCAATATGATGATATTGGATCGCCGCATCTAAAAAGCATTTTCTAATCACTTTTTAACCATTTTAGTCACAACGGCTTCTTTGAACGGCTTTTTGTCGGTCCGAGGTTGCACATCATCGTGTCTATCTCTTCTTTGTTAAAAAACATCCCTTTTAGAAGTCCTCTTACCGCCAATGGCGACTCTCGTCTTCACTACCAGGAAAGTCCGAACACAATCGTCATCACTAGATTTCCTTTTCTTTAGCCTTTAAAACAATAGATTTCCCTTTTAACTTTCTTTTGACTATTTCAGAATCTTTCTTGATGAGCATATTCGTGAACTTTGAGGTTCCCATAAAGTTCATCAAAGATAGTGAATGTTAAGTCTTTCGACTCTTCAATCGCCATGACCATTGCGCTCATTTAGATGTAGAGCCCTAAGAAACTTCCTTACTAGTTCTTACGAGAATAACCTTCATCATGAGACTTGAAACTAGTAATAATAGTATTAAATCTAGCAAAAGCACTATTATAGATTCGTCTTCGAAATGAAGAAATTGTCCATATTGTTGAAACAGAAAGTCGATCTTATACTTTGACTTGACTATTACCCTTATGGATGATTAACAAAGTTTTTCCAAAATTTTTTTTACCGTGTACACAAGAAATTCTTTCATATTCCTTTTTCATGCAAAGCATTGTAAATATCCATTTTGGCTTTATTATTTTTTCGCAGTCCGTCTTTTTGAGATCATTCGATTATTTTTTCAAAAGGGATAAACTCATCTAATTTGGTTTCCGATTTTGTACAATAGGTTGTTAATTACCAATGGTAATAACATGCCAAAGATCTAGATTCTTTTGATTTAATAATGTCTCAGAAACTATTTTCCAATAATAAAACAATCGCATCAAAGAGTGGTGGTCTTTGCATAGATTTCCCTTCTAGATATTTTTCGGAATCTAAAGATCGATCCAAGCTTTAAAATACATTATATTTAAAAATCTTGAGTGACTTTTCTCTGATACCAATTGTGGAAACTACGCTAGAAGGGTGATGTTTGAATAGTTTTACCACGTTTTATTTTACGGTGTTTTAAAAAATTTACTTTCAAAAATGTTTAGATCCGAGTTATATGTTTAACCAATTCACAATATGAGCAAGTATTAACTATCTAAACTAAAATTAGATAACAACAATAATAATGTAAAGAGATAAGGAAAGAAACAACCAAACCAAGACACGAATATTTTATAGTGGTTCGGCTATGAAGCACCTCTTCGTCCTACTCCACTCCCCGAGTATCTGAATCTAGATTTCACTATGTCAACAAGCACCCTTTAGGTGGAGAAAACCGTTTACACGCCGCTTACGTTATTTTCCGACACTAAGCTAAATATCGAGTCCTAATCTTAGCTAGAACCAATCTACCACTTCACAAGATATACACACTCATAAGATCTACACTATCGGATCTACACAATATCCGAATCACACAAATACACAATATAAATACAATAGAGGTTTGGTTCTTAAAAGAAAATAGGAGAGATCACTAATTAACACTTCGTTTCTTGACGAATACGAGTGTTCTTCTCTTGTACTTGAATGAGAGGGAAGATATGAGAATAAGAGATTAGATCACTTAAAACAAGATCTAAGTATGTTAGTGATCAAGAGTTTTAGTGAGAGAAAGAAGTTTTAGAGAGAGAAATAATAGACTGAAAAATATCGTGCAAAGAGGAATAATTTTCAGCAAGAGGTGGACCAGTATTTATAGACAGGAAAAACCAATGGTAACAGGTGGCGGTCCCGACGGTCCCATATATATAAGGGGGCCGCCAGGCCTATAAGGGGGCCGCCACCTAGACCCCGCTCCCTTTTTTGTCTTTTTGTGGAGAAGATTGTATCTGGTGTAGAAGCTTCCGTTTTGGAGGGAAAAATTTTAAGTTTTTAATAAAACTTTATTTTAAGTTTTTAATAAAACTTTTCTTTTAATTAGAAAATATTTTGTATAATTAATTTTGTGAAAATCTTTTATAATAAATGTAATGTATGATGAGAAAAATATGTTCTTGATCACTAATCATGCTTTATTGATTTGTTTGTTCTATAACCTTAAATGATTATGATCTTAGAAATGGAATTTTTACAATTTAATTTAATTGTAAACGTATTAATTTTATAGTAACCGTTTTTACATTTTGTTAATTATCAAAACATTGAGAGGTCGAAAAATATAAATAACGTTTTAAGACATTATTTGTATTAACACAATTTTGTAAATGTGCATGTATCCTCCCCCAAAGGAGTTATAAAGAAATAAAATAGGGGTCATGAAACTCACCTCAAGTGAAATGTATTGACTATAGAAAATCAAATAAGTGAAACAGTCACGGAGTGTGATGAATGGCAATTTAAATTATGTTATAGGTCATATGAATATAGTGTATTTCACCACCTAAGAGTTTTTGTTTTGATTAATAAAAGTCGAAACAATGTTTAAGTCATGCTAGTTAATTAATGTTCAAGTATGTGTATTTGTAAAATATCACCTTTGTTCGATAAATAATTATTGTCGATATCGTTTGAATTAATATTTTTATTATTTATAAAGTATCTTTAATTATATATTATTCAAGTGGTTTATTAATTAATATTTATAAGGTTTTAACCGACGTTAGAAACGTTATGCAGTTTAATGCTAATATCTTTTTTAAGAGTTCTGTAATAGCCCAAACGAACCAACACTATTCATGTCAGGAAAATGGTGCAGAAAATTTTATATAAAAGTTATCTAGTTTCTTTGATGTCTAGTTCACAATTTATGCACTTCTAGGTTTCGAAAACTTGTTTCTATAGTAAAACATTGTTCTGAACAAGTTTGTAGTTTTATACTTTAGAGAAATCTCGGACCGAAAGCCCCCAAAAAAACACGATTTTAAGTTGCTCATTTTCTCGAAGTTTTTCACAGCTTTATAAAAGCTGTGAAAATAATATATAATTTTGAAATCTTTAAAAATTCATAACTTTTTCGTTTTGCGCTTGAGTTCTTTATCTCCACGCTGAGTAAAGTAGCGCAACCATAACCTGCACAAGCAAGAGTTTATATAAATCGCCTTTATATGAAACCATGCAAGATGCGCGCAGTATGAAAGGTAAACGTGATGCAAGATAATGTATGGTAAAATGAATATGCACTCATGACAGGGATGTAAACGTAACATGAAGAAATGGAATGCATCATGACATAAATGAATGATGGTAAAATATTATATAAGATAATTTAATGTTTGGATAATGTTTAAGACATACGCGTTGATGTACTTCATTGCTTAAGAAATATTCTTAGATTATTTATCACAAATAACTTTCTTATATAAAAAATGTTAAATATACCCATAAGGGATGTATAGCACTATTTGTATAAGTCATGTAAGCAAGTAGTGTAAGCAAGTAAGCAAGCTGTGTGTATGCACCTGAAAAAGTTTGATGTGATGCAATGTTTGTGAAATGGTTATAGTCTAGGTAAAATATGCAACCTAGTTCTCTATAACCTTAGCTCTGAATACCAATTTGTAACACCTCCAAAATGGGTCACAACAGAAACTATGTCCGGGAGAGTTACTTCATAATACCATTGCACAAGATATCAGAGAACGACATCTACATGAGTCGTTTGAAAAGTAATCTTGTTGATTTAGTTGAAATATACATTTGTCCCAAGGTTTGCATCATAATGGAAGACTAAAAATAATACAACTAGATTTGATAGTTTGTATGCAAGAAGAAATCCATGAATGTAATCTTGTAAAATTTGGACTCCAATGCACATCAGTTATGTCAAGCAATCTATTCACCTGAGAAATACATGCTTAAAAGTGTCAACATAAAGTTGGTGAGTTCATAGGTTTATATAAGTATAAATGTTTGATTAAGGATTTATAAAGTGTGTATGACCATTTTAACCTATGCAATAGTCACAAAAATGTAAGTATAGATTGTTCGGGTAAGCAAGATTTATAAAGTGTGTGGTGACCATTGTAGCATATCAATTAGTATGAAAAGTATTTCGACTGCACTAACGGAACATCTTTTCGTCTAGTGCCCATTCAAGGTGCCCTTCCTGGAAAACCCGAGCAGTGACTTAATAGACATGTGCTCATACCAAGTGCCCTTTCCGGAACACCTAAGCATAGACTTAATGGACATGTGCTCATACCAGGTGCCTTACCTGGAACACCCGAGCAATGACTTAATGGACATATGCTCATACCAGGTGCCCTACCTGGAACCACTGTTCCGCTAGCGTGATACGTTATATAGACATGTGCTCATACCAGATGCCCTACCTCGAACACCCGAGTAGTGAAAAGTTTGTATATGAGCATGTAAACGACTTTGTAAATGAGTTATGAAAACGAGTATATAAACGAACATGTAAACGAGTTTGAAATCAATCATGTAATGAGTTTGTAAGTAAGTTATGAAAACAAGTATGTAAACGATTTTGTAAAATGCGCTGTTATCCTCCCCCAAAGGTGTTATAAGGAATAAAATGGGCATGAAAACTCACCTCAATGTGGAAACGTATTGACTCTAGGAAATAATAAGTGAAAGTCCGTCTCGATCTGAATGCAACCTAATTAAGTTATAGGTCGTATGAATATAATGTATTTGAAATAAATACAACAATATAAATTATAGAGTTATATCACCATCTAAGAGTTTTTGTTTCGATTTATAAAAGTCGAAACAATGTTTAAGTCATGTTTGTTAATTAATGTTCAAGTATATGTACTTTGTAAAATATCACCTTTGTCCGATGAATAATTATTGTCGATATTGTTTGAACTAATATTTTTATTATTTATAAAGTGTCACAATATATAGTTCAAGTGTTTTATAAAATAATATTTATAAGGTTTTAAACCGCGTATAAATATTATACAAGTAATGCTAAAATATTTTCTAAGGTTCTTATAGCCCAAACGAACCAACACTATTAATGTCAGGAAAATGGTGCAGAAAATTTTATATAAAAGTTATCTAGTTTCTTTGATGTCTAGTTCACAATTTATGCACATCTAGGTTTCGAAAACTTGTTTCAGTAGTAAAACATTGTTCTGAACAAGTTTGTAGTTTTATACTTTAGCCGAATCGGACCCGAAAGCCCCCAAAAACACCGATTTCAAAGTTCACATTTTCTCGAAGTTTTTCACAGCTTTATAAAAGCTGTGAAAATAATATATAATTTTGAAATCTTTAAAAATTCATAACTTTTTCGTTTTGCGCGTTCTTTATCTCCACGCAGTAGGCGCAACCATAACCTGCACAAGCAAGAGTTTATAAAAATCGCCTTTATATGAAACCATGCAAGATGCGCGCAGTATGAAAGGTAAACGTGATGCAAGATAATGTATGGTAAAATGAATATGCACTCATGACAGGGATGTAAACGTAACATGAAGAAATGAAATGCATCATGACATAAATAAATGATGGTAAAATATTATATAAGATAATTTAATATTTGGATAATGTTTAAGACATACGAGTTTATAGTATTACATTGCCTTAAGAAATATTCTAGTATTTATATAAATAACTCTTATATAAAAAATGTAAAATATACATAAGGGGATGTAAGCATATATGTATAAGTCATGTAAGCAAGTAGTGTAAGCAAGTAAGCAAGTTGTGTGTATGCAATGGCAAAAGTTTGATGGTGGATGCAATGTTTGTGACAGGTTATAGGTCTAGGTAAAATATGCAACTAGTTCTCTTATAACCTTTCAGCTCTGATATTCCCAATTTCGTACAACACCCCTAAATGGGTCACAACAGAAACTATGTCGGGGAGCAGTTATTTCATAATACAATTGCCACAAGATTATCAGAGAACGACATTACACGGGAGTCGTTGAAAAAGTAATCTTGTTGATTAGTTGAAATATATATTTTTTGTCCAGGTTTGCATCATAATGAAAGACTGAAAATAATACAACTAGATTTGATAGTTTGTATGCAAGAAGAAATCCATGAATGTAATCTTGTAAAATTTGGACTCCAATGCACATCAGTTATGTCAAGCATCCTATTCACCTGAGAAATACATGCTTAAAAGTGTCAACATAAAGTTGGTGAGTTCATAGGTTTATATAAGTATAAATGTTTGATTAAGGATTTATAAAGTGTGTATGACCATTTTAACCTATGCAATAGTCACAAAAATGTAAGTATAGATGTTGGAATCAAAGATTTATAAAGTGTGTGTGACCATTGTAACATATACAATAGTCATGAAAATGTAATTTCGACTGCACTAACGGAAATCTAGAATATGTGCCCATTCAAGGTGCCCTTCCTGGAAAACCCGAGCAGTGACTTAATAGACATGTGCTCATACCAAGTGCCCTTTCCGGAACACCTAAGCATAGACTTAATGGACATGTGCTCATACCAGGTGCCTTACCTGGAACACCCGAGCAATGACTTAATGGACATATGCTCATACCAGGTGCCCTACCTGGAACACCCGAGCAGTGACTTAATAGACATGTGCTCATACCAGATGCCCTACCTCGAACACCCGAGTAGTGAAAAGTTTGTAAATGAGCATGTAAAGAGTAATTAACAGTTCATGATTTATAAAGATAGTGGGTTATCACTACTTAGGCAAACTCGTAATTTGTTTAAAAGTTTATTTGTGTCTAAACGTAAAACAATGCATGTTTCTCACCCAAAAGTTGTAAATCATTTTAATTGTATAAAATAGGGCTATGAACTCACCTTAAGTGATGGTATGAATGTATGTGTGATAAATCAATATGTGTCGGCACAACTAGCCGGAATGCAACCTAATTAAATATAGGTCGTATAAGAATGTGTACTTGAATAATAATACAACAATATAAATTATAAAATTATATCACCACCTAATTGTTTTTGTTTAATTTATAAAAGTTGAAACAACATTTTAGTCATGCTTGATATTTAATGTCCAAGTATTATGTATCCATAATAATATTATCTTTGTCCAATAATTGATTATTTGTTAATAATACTTGATTTAATATTTTCATTATTTATATTATGATACTATATAAATAGTTTAATCATTTTATATAATAATATTTATAAAGTTAAAAACATGTATAAATATTATATAAGTAATACTACATTATTTTTTAATGTTTTTATAGCCCAAACGGATCCGAAAACACTCGTAAATCTCATTTTATAATTTTAACAGCTTTATATGTTTTTAATAAAAGTGCAAAAAATTATTTATAAAAGTTAACTAGCTTTTATTATTTCTATTTAAATATCTATAGACTTCTAATCTCCGAAAACTTGGTATTTTTAGTAAAACGTCATTCCGAACAAGTTTGTAGTTTTACACTTTAGCCGAATCAGACCCTAAAGCCTTCAGAAAGACCGATTTTAAAGTTTGCAGTTTCTCGCAGTTTTTCACAGCTTTATAAAAGCTGTGAAAATATAATATAGTTTTGAAATCTTTAAAAATCCATAACTTTCTCATTTTAAATCCGTTTTTTGAGTTCTTTATATATTCAGAATCGTGTCGAGATGATCTATCAAAATCTTATGTTTATAAACTGTATAAATATTTGAGCAAAAATAGTAAATATAAACAGTTTTATATAAAAACACTTTTATATAAATTTAATTGGCGAAATCTCGTAAAATTCATATCTCCTTCGTTATAGCTCCGTTTTTCAAGTTTCTTATATATTCGGAATCAACTTGAAACGTACTATTTTAATCTCAGATTTATAAATTGCATTGAAAATTGTGCCATTCCAGAAAATACATTTTGTCCGAATTAATAAGTTATAAAAATTGTTTTTATAAGTTTTGACATGATTTAATTATCACAAGTCCTTTAATTTGTCCATTATAACCTTATTTATATAATTAAGTCCTCTAATTTATGTCTAATATGCCCTAATAAAATTTCCAAAATAATTTTTTATTTATAAACTATATAAATAAATTGTAACAATTAATTATATAAATTATCCAACACTTGCAATATATCAAATGAAATATGTTCTTGTATTCTAACATATTTTAAACACATTCTTACCATGAATATGTATTTTCTTGATTATGTATAAGCTTGGTTTATTTTATAAACATTATAAAATATTAACTAAATGGTGATTTAACAATATAACAAATATATATGTATGAAAATGAAATGATTATAAATGTTTAGAGTTAATGATAGACCTTGTAGGAATGAAAGAAGAGATGAACACAAATCAAACCCTAATTCTTCAACCCAAAATCATTTATAAAAACACTAGCTTTGATCCTTTATAAACCCTTAATTAAATGAAACCCTAGTTTTGTAAAAATCTTGATACACCCTATAATCAACCCTTAATCAACCTTATTTACTTGTGTTGTTGTAGGAATATAAACTATGAAACTTTCTTTGTCACCTTTTCTAGCCGTGGGTAAAAAGAGAAAACAATGAGTTAAAAGTTTGATTTTTGCAAGTAATGAGAGTGTGTGAATAAGGCTTGCATTAGGCTTCCTTTTATAGTATAAGTATCTAGCAAACCACTTAATAAATACCATAGATTCGAAGCAGTTTAAGCTTAACAAGTACAAGTGCTCTCCTCGTCCCTATGTGGTTCTGTGTGAAATGGTGATGGAGGGGACAAAAGGAGTCTTGATATCCCATGGATAAAGAGCTTAAGGTTTACATGGTGGTTAAAAGAAAAGTTTAGATTAATTAGAAGTGACTTTAGTGGAGTGGTTGATTTTATTAGTTGTGGTGTATAAGGGGACGGCCAAAATGGATGATCATGGGTAAAAATGATATAATTACGTAACCAATAAAAATAAAAAGTGAAAAGTTATAAATTATATTCGTAATAATTATATAACACTTGTTTGACGTAAACTTTTATTTGTTTGATGTCCGTTTACGTTGAATGCTAATTTTTAGTTTACGCGATTTAACTAAACGTTGAAAATTAAAAGTAAACGCGTAAACGCGTAAAACCTTAAAAATAAATAATGGAAAGTATGAAGTCGTAAAATGACCTAAAATAACAGATTGTTACAGTCTTCCCACGTTAAAGGAGCCTTATCCGCAAGGCTCAAGACGCGGCACTTGTCGAGGGTGCAATTTTTGTAAAGAGATGCAGATACTTCTTTCGAAATTGATCTTTACGTTCCCATGTGAACTCAGGACCTCTCATAGAGTTCCATTGAACTTTGATAATAGGGATACGACTTGGCTTTAACAGCTTAACTTCACGATCCATGATCTCCACTGGTTCTTCAACGAAGTAAAACTTGTCATCAATATGTATTTCATCCAACAAAATTGCCAATGGCTCATCGGTTAAACATTTGTTTAAATTGGATACATGAAACGTGCTATGAACCCTACTTAGTTGTTGAGGAAGTTTGATTCTATAAGCAACGGTTCCCACCTTTGCTAACACCTTGAAAGGTCCAATATACCTCGGGTTCAACTTCCCCCATTTGCCAAAACGGATAACCCCTTTCCAAGGTGATACCTTCAACATGACTTTGTCACTAACTTGAAATTGTAAAGGCTTACGCCTCACATTAACGTAACTCTTTTGACGATCACGAGCGGCTTGAATCTTGCTTTTGATTTGAATGATCTTTTCGGTTGTCTCGTGAATAACTTCTGGACCGGTAAGCTGAACATATCCGACCTCGGCCCAGCAAACAGGTGAACGACACTTTTGGCCATAAAGTGCCTCAAATGATGCGGCCTTGATGCTGGTATGATAACTATTGTTGTATGAGAACTCAACTAGCGGTAAGTGTCTATCCCAACCATTTCCAAAGTCTATCATGCAAGCGCGTAACATATCTTCCAGTGTTTAAATGGTTCTTTTGCTTTGTCCATCATTCTGTAGATGGTAAGCAGTACTCATATCCAAACGAGTACCCATAGCCTTTTGGAACGACCTTAAAAAATTTGACGTAAATCTACCGTCACGATCATAAATGATTAAGACTGGTATTCCATGTCTCGTGACCACTTCTTTTAAGTATAGTCTTGTCAGTCTATCCATTGAGTCATTTACCTTCATCAACAAAAAGTATGCAGACTTAGTAAGACGGTCTACAATCACCCAAATGGTATCATAACCACTTGATGTCTTAGGGAGCTTGGTGATAAATACCATGGTGATATTGTCCCACTTCCACCGAGGGATCTCAGGTTGCACCAACAAACCGAATGGTTTTTGGTGTTTAACTTTAATCTTTAAGCATGTCAAACACTTGCTAACATAGGTGGCAATATCAGCTTTTATGTTAGGCCACCAGTATAATTTATTCATGTCTTGGTACATCTTGTCGGAACCCGGATGAAAAGAATATTTTGACTTGTGGGACTCATGCATAATTAAAGTCCTTAGATCACTAAAGCATGGCAACCAACTCCTGTTCTTCAAACATAGTGTTCCGTCAGCACGCGGTTCCAACTTCTCCTTCCAGATCATACCTCCTACATCTTCAGCCTCGAAGTTCTCTGGTTTCCTTGCCTCAGTCTAAGCGTCCAAGATTTGTTTGGGAATATCCAAACCAATAGTCATTACTACATTTGATTTTCCTGGGTGATAACGAATTTCGCAATCGTAATCACTGAGTAACTCCAACCAACAACGTTGTCTCATGTTCAAATCCTTCTGATCAAGGATGTGTTGTAAACTTTTATGATCAGTGAACACAGTACACTTTGTTCCATACAGATATTGTCTCCAAATCGTTAGAGCGAACACTACTGCTCCTAACTCCAAGTCATGAGTTGTATAATTATTCTTATGAATTTTTAGTTGTTGTGATTGGTATGTGTGTAATTACACATACCTTTTACCTTTAAAAACAACACTAAACGACCAAAAACGCACATAAAATGCCATAAATATGCTTGTTTTTGTGTTTGTACTGTGTAGGTACTGGATATTCACTAAAGGACAAAAACAAAGCCAAACTGGACAAAACCGAGAGCGGAATTGGAAAGAGCGCGAAAAACCAAAGCCGAAGGTACAAAAGGATTGAAAACGGAGCTTAAACGGACATTTCCGGATCGACTCGACAACGTTTGTGCATTTAATGAAGTCAAGACGAAGTCAAAGTCAACCCCGGGATACGGCATTGGAAAGAGCATGGAAAAACGAACCCGAAACCCTATCATGATAAAATGGGCCGACCCGTACCTATTTTAGTGGGCCGGGTCAGCCCACTTTATTTAAATTAAACCATTTAGTCCAAAAAGCCCATAAACCCCTTTAATACATTAACCGGCCTAAACATATATAAAGCCCAAATGACTTAACAGCCGTTAAGTCATTCAACCCTAACAACCCTTTTCCGCTGTTTCGTCAAAAAGCACACATATACACCCGGAACGCCGAGATAGACATGTGTGTTCGATCACATCCCCATTCAAATTTAACTAATGGTTAGGATGAAGAATGATATAGGGTAGGAACCTTCTAACTTTCACCAAAAAGTCATAAACCAACGAGGAAGCTAAGACATGCATACATGGCCGTAACGATGGAATAGACATGCACGCTTGAACAAGTCCTCATTCGCGTAAAACCATCGGCTAATCATCAGGTAAGAGGGAAGTAAATTGTTGTTAAATAAAAATCAAGAAACAAATAGATTAAGACTTAAGATACAAGTTGCTAGACACTTATTTCCCGACCGTTACCATGACAAAGACACAACTATTTACAACGTCTTGATTATTGATAAAAAAACAACAACCTAAGTTGGCGTTCTCGTAATGGTCAACTTCCCAATCTTCCCAAAACTTTACATACTCTACAAGGCAAGTGGCGATATCTTCCACTTTGTACAATACTCTACATCGTTGATTTTTTAGACGTATCAATGAATAATCGATCTTTCGTGTAATTCCTTCGGTAATTGTGAAACGATTATCTTCAAACTTTCTCTCTTTTTGTATTTTTCTCATTTTTTTTGATTTTTTTTAACTAAACTTCAAATCTCGGTGTAGTTTCACCATCTTCGTGATCATAATAATTGTTAGGATCATGAAAAAGACTCGGTCATCCCGTGTTATGTCTAGCATAGGTTAGCTCGTAGTCTTAATATTAATCGTTTAGTTACCGTATGACTTATAGCGTTGGGCCGGGTCTTTACCCACATGTTAGCCCACTTAAAGCACATAAACTCTTGTATTTAAACCCCCTCTCAGCCATTGAGAGGGGTTGGTTGTTCAATTTATCATACACACACTAAAGGGTGTTTCTCTCACTAGAACTAGTCATTTTCTCTCTCTACAAATTCGGCCAACCCATCATTCCTATGCTTGTGTTATGATATCCAATATACTACAATTGGTATCAGAGCCTATGGGATGATTAGATAGATTGTGTGTGCGTTTTCTTGGTTAGTTTAGATCAAAAGTTTAGTTTTTGAAGGTTTACGGTCTTTTTCTTGACACTCTTTGATTCTCACGTTTGTGATGTTAAAGTTAGTGTTTTAATAGCTGTTATAACCTTCTAGGATCAAGTTGTACAAAAGAAACCAAGCAAAAACATTAAAAATGGTGATTTTTAGGTGTTTTTAGGTGAAAAAGTTCGTATTTTTCTTCACTGCGTTTTGCCTCTCTGAGACATTCTTGGTTGCGTTTTGCCTCAAATAGTACACTGCATTTTGTCGTTCTGTATAGTACAACAGTACTGTGTTTTGTCGTTGATAAGTGTAAAATACACATAATCCATTTGTACCTAAAATAACCCAAATAAACCCAAAACAGACCAAAAATGGCAAAAATATGCTTGTATTTGTGTTTTGTGTGTGCAGGTATGGATAAGT
>BQNB010007850.1:0-81206 GCA_026074375.1 Tanacetum coccineum | reverse complement strand
TGTTGATGAAAATGTTGCAAAAAGTTCTAAAATTTTCGTTCTTTAAAATCAAGTTACAAGGTCCTAAAAAGTTGTTGCTTTGAGTCTTGATTCATCTTGAATTACGACTATGAAAATAAGTTGATCTATGGTTGAGTTAAAATGAGTACACACATTCAAATCATGTATCCATGTTGGGAGTTAAAAGTTCACAAGTCATAAATATGAGTGCTTAACATTTAGACTTATATTGACAAATAATCTTGTTTAATTGCTTGGTTTGGATCTAGTGAAAAATCGAGAACGATGAATTTATCTGTCGGGACGTCTGTAGATTATTCTATGGGCGCTTCTCATTCTATGATCCCAATGTTGATAAAATAAAGGAAGTCGAGCATGTTAGTTAAGAAAAGAAAAAGGAAAATCCAAAAATATTAGGAATAGTTAGTGTATATATATAAAAAAAATGGTGAAAACGGGACTTGTCGAAGCTATTGATTCTTTAGTTCCCCTTGACGAACACTTTGCTACTTTTCAAGGTAATTAGTCGAGGGGGATCAAGATTCTTAGTTTTCTTGAGTGTTTACTTCATAACATTGCGTGAGGACACGGCAATACCTTAGTATGGGGGATTTTGGTATGTGCTTAATTACACATACCATTTTCCATTTAAAACGGACTTAAATGACTAAAAACATACCAAAAATACATTGTATTTGTATGTTTGCATTTGTATTGTGCAGGAAACAGATATTCAAGAAAAGGAACAAAAAGAAAGCCAAACACAAACAAATCCAAGCACGGGAAGGAAAGGTCCAAGAGAAATCCGAAGCCAAAGTCAGTCAAAAGTCAGCCACTCGAAGAAAATACAACTTGAGGGGCTAAAACTGCCAAGCCTAAAGTTGTATTACAAAAGATTAAAAGACAAGGGTCAAAAGTGCACATCGGGTAGAGATTGCATTCAAGTTATATAACTTGAGGGGACCAAGCTGCCAACTCCCCCAAAAAGTCTTCTTTCCCGCCCCAAAACCCAGTTACAACTTGTATGTCGCCCCATACTTCTTCCCTGCAAAACCACTTCTCTCCCTAGCCAAAATCATTTCATCCACCCTACTAACCCCCCCCCCCCCCAGTTGTATAAATGCCATGTTGGCAATCCCTCTCCATTCCCAAAAGCATTTCGATGGCTGAGATTGTCTCCAAAGAAGCTCAAAAGAAATCAAAGGCTGGGATTTGCTTTAGATTCCCCTCACACAACAAGCACACTTCGTTTTTGCTCTCCAAAAGAAGCACAAGCTGCAAGTCCAAGACTTCGGCTATAAATAGAGCCTTTTGTAAGCCTTTGAGGCATCTTAGAATCTAGTTTTTAATTAATTTTCAGTTTTTAATCTTAGTTTAAATTTCAAAGTCATTTACAGCTTTTTACTTTCAGCTTTGTAACACTTTCAAGATTAATGCAAGTTTGAAGTTTTTAAGTCAATCTACAATACCAGTGTTAAGTTTCTTAATCATATTGTTTTATGTTCAAAAAGCTCTCACCACAGCTTACTCATAAGCTGTTTTCATTAAGTAAAAACAAAAAGTTAAGTAGTTAAGAGAAAATCATAAGTATCACTCTCAAATATACCACAGCTTATGTTATGGATGATAAGCCAGTTCTGGATGGGCTTATGGACTCTCACTAGCTTGTTTTATACAAGCTAGAGCTTGTAGACTCTTTGTTTAACCCTGTTTTGAGCAAGGGTGTTGTAAGTTTTTCTTTTTCTTATTGTTCTTATTTTCTGCAGAACTGTTTTAAGTGCTTATTTTGCTTATTTGCTAGTTGAAAAGTGTTTGTATCACTCTCTTAGTTAGTACTGATAGTTCACTTGTTAAAACTGTTAGTTATAAGTTAATACTGCTAGTTCACTTCTGGAGCAGTACTAACTTAAAGCTACCAGTACTAACTCCAAGTTAGTACTGCTAGTTCATTTTCTTGGATTTCAAAGGGAGCAGTACTAACTCAGCACTAGCAGTACTAACTCCAAGTTAGTACTGTCAGTTAAAACTGTTAGTACTGGTGGTTAATTTTAGCTTATCAGCTTATTATTTCAGCTTGTTTAAGATTTCCTTAGCTTTTTAGAATAGATTAAACCATTTTCCTTTACTGTTTTTAGGAGTAAGCTTATTTAAGCTTATTTTCCTTTTCAAAGTATTTTCAATAATGTATCAGTTTGTAGCTTTTTAGCTTATTTATCATTTTAGTTTATTCTAGTTGCTTATTCCTTTTACTAAGTGCTTATTAGGGGTAGTTTATTATCTGTTTTAGCTTATTTGCTTATTTCTTGCTTCTTTGTGTTTTGTAAGCCTAGCAGTACTAACTTAAGCCTAGCAGTACTAACTCTAAGTTAGTACTGGTAGTTAATACTGTTAGTACTGTTGTGTTTACCTTGATTAATTTAGCTTAATTGCTTTTTGTATTTGCTTATTTAGAGTTAGTTTGGCTTATTTAACTTGTCTTAAGTTTATTTGAGCTTATTTGTGTCTTTGCGTAAAAGTTTTAAGTGTTTTTGCTATTTCTAGCTTTTATGCTTGTTCTAGTTTATGTTCTTGTTTAAATTTTATGTGCATTTGCTTTCAGTATTAATTCCCAAACATTCCTTGTTACATTCAAACACCAATCATCAATCGTCTTTCGATATTCCATTCTAGCCTCGTTGGGACATAACGACCCGGGAACACTCTATACTGCTTCCGGTTTTCTTGATCTCGCGGATTCTGATCCTTGTCGTGTATTTATATTTATATTTGCTTATTGATACATAAAAAGAGGTGTGAGTTTGCGCGGGTCAGTGCTCTTCTTGCTCCTTCTTGTTCTTGGAGTAGATCAAAATGTCATCGATGAAGACTATCACGAATTTATGCAGATATGGCTTGCACACCCAATTCATTAGATCCATGAATACCGTCGTTGGTCAGTCCAAACGGCATCACTTGAAACTCATAGTGACCATTGCGTGTCCTAAACGCCGTCTTTAGAATTTCTTCCTCCCGAACTCTGAGTTGGTGATAACCAGACCTCAGGTCGATCTTAGAGTAGACTCTTGACCCTTGCAACTGATCAAACAAGTCGTCGATTCTCAAAAATGGATATCGGTTCTTCATAGTAAGCTTGTTTAGTTCACGGTATTCGATACACATCCAAAAAGACCCACCTTTCTTTTTGACAAACAAGACCGGAGCTCCCTAAAGAGAGGAACTTTATCTTATAAATCCCTTGTTAGAAAGTTCTTGCAGTGGAGTGAACAATTCTTGCATTTCAAACGGAGCTGGTCTATACAGGAAATGAGCTACAGGGGCGGCACCGGGGTTAAGTCGATTTGAAATTTAACCTGTCGTGTCGGTGATAAGTCTTGGTGCACGATATTATGTTTGACCTAGTTTTGCTACTACCATCATTCCTATTGTCTTGAATTGTTAGAGTTTCCTCACCTAAGGGGATACGAACAATATTTTTATTACAGATGATTATGGCATGGTACTTTGTCAATCAATCAGTACCGATGATAACGTCAAAACTACCATGTTCTACGAGTATTAAGTCTCTATTGAATGAATGATTTAGAAAATTTAGTGTATAATCTCAGATGATAATATCGAATCCTATGATCTTTTCATCGGCTAACTCAACAGAGTACTTAGTGTCTATGGTAGATGGTGCAATGTCTCTTAAAGGGCTAAACTCAGTGGATGTGAGGCTTCTATCAGATAGGTTTTATATACTTGTAATAATTGTGTCCTTTGCTTTAACTACAGGTTTGTTAGAAGTTTCGTTGGAACGAGAATCTCATTATCTTCATGATTCTAACTCTTTAAAAGGTAAGTCAACGGAAAGAAGTCTCCTAGTTCTCTTGGTTATAATCCAATTAGAAGGATAAGTTCATTACGTTCTATAACTATACAATCCATAGTTTTCATGAATACAAGGAGCGTGATTCGTTCTTTCGGCTAAGGGTATGATGTCTCTATATGCTAGGATTGAGAAAATCTACTTAGTTATGACGCTTATGAACACGAATACACATGACCGACACAACTCATGAATACACACACAAAATATTGGCAAAACATGAATATGGGAAAGAAAATATCCAATTGAAATTGTAATGAAGAGAAAAGGAAATAGAAAGGAAAGGTGAAGATAAATTGACAAAATTTTAAGGTGACTATTCTTAGCATGGCATGGTCCTTCCTGAATTATACATAGGTGATCAGGCTATGTATAATTAAGGACTAGCGATGGAATACTCATTTCGTCAAACTAGTGTTATGTTTTAAAAAAAATTATAAGGTATAAACAAATGGTTTATAAAGTACCAAAACAGTTCATAAAGATGAATACAAAATAATTTATATAACAACACAAGATTATTTTGTAAGATTGCATAAAATAATTTAAGAGGTGATATCGAAATAGTTTATGAGACAATCACGGGACAGTTGACAATGTGATAGTAGGGGTTTATATCATGGTAACAAATAGTTTACGATTTGACAACCAAATAGTTTATAAAGTGGCAACGAAATAGTTTATAAAAGACCACGAAATAGTTCATATGATGACAAAGTTGTTTATGGGATAATAGCAAACACTTTATAAAATGATAGTGAAATGGTTTATAATATGACAATGAAATTGTTTACGAGATGACACAAGAATAGTTTATAAAACGATAGCAGCAAAATGATTTTATAAGATGGTAACGATTTAAGGAGTAGCTTACATAATTAAATAGATAAATTAAGTGTAACTGATGGAATAGTCATGACACATACATTAATAGGAAATTTAAAACATCCAACCAATACAACAAAATTTATAGAAAAGTACTAATGCGGATATAGTCTAAGAAGACTTTGACTTAGGTTACTAGGTAAGGCGGGAAGATCTCTTCTTAAGAATTGGTCTTGTCTTTAGAGTTCCCGTGAGCTTTTTCCTTCCAAATCTGGTTTACTTGGTTTTGATTTCTCTTGGTTTTGATTTCTCAACTTTTGGTATTCATTCCTAAAATGTCCCAGCCTTCCACATTCATAGAAAGTGATGGTAACCTTTGGATTTTCCATATGGGCTCTCTGGTTTATTGCATCGACAGATGCCTTATAATCCCTAGTCATGTGGCCAACCCTCTTACAGTTACTACACTTCACAGTACACGGCCCAACATGATGCAACTTACACTTGTTGTAGTAAGGTAAATTCCCAGCATAAGCCTTCTTTTCATTGGCTCCAATAGTGTAAGCCCTTGCCACATCCGGTTTCTTGAAGGGTGGTTGTTGTGGCACTCGGTTATCATTTGGTTAGTTCTCAAACTTGCTCTTGTTGTTAGCATACTTTTCTACCATGGTTTCTTGTCGTATGACCTGATTCATCGGATCGTGAGTCATGCGGATTTTTGTCTTGTAGATAGCGATAGCTTCAATAGCGTCAGTAACTCGTTAGGCCACAATCTGGTCAATCTCCGCAGAACTCATTCCTTGTCTTGTTGTCGACATTCTCTTCAAAATTAAAGAAGTGCAAAAAAAAAATCACTTTCCTTAAAGTTGTGCTCCAAAGATGAAATGTTACAAGGTGACGGGTTAAAGTCATATTCAACTTAATCAGCATGCTTCTAGGTGACGGTATAAGACGACGTAGAAGTTTCAAAATTATGGGACGGGTGCTCAACTTGCATTCGAGTTCGGATAGTAAGATAATGTAGGCTCCCAGACTGGGATAAGTTTTGATGTTATGTAAAATAGTATTATGTAAATTTATGAAAAAGTTCAAATGACCATCGTATAAATCACGATGTCTTAGAAGTAAACAAGACCATCATGTCACTCACAATGTCTTGGGGAAAGTTCTAGTATTTATATAAATAACTTTTATATAAAACAAATGGGAAGATCTACGTAAGACAAAATAATCGCGAAGAAAAAGATAAACGCAAGGCAACATAAACTCAGGGAAAGATAAACGCAGGGCAGAGATAAACCCATAGCATAACAAGCTCAAGGAAAAATGATACTCACGTATACGCCATAGCAAAAGCACATATAATGCATACGTAAACACACGTATAGGCAAAAAGTATGACAACCGTGGTTCGAGCAGGTTGGTCAAACCGTAGTGTTGACCTAAATATCTGTTCTATAAGTTTGGTTTATGAGATTTTGTGATTTTATGTGTTCTATATGTGTTTGTGTGGGATATGTGATATTGGATAATCAATCCATTGAGCGTGATCGTCTCAATGGGATTGGATTTGCGTTGAATTTTGTGAAGTTCATTTCATTTACTTTTTATGACAAGGAAATAATTTTGGTGATCGAAGCGGTTTCGCGTTAATTGTGTAAGTAATTATACGTATACGTATTTTTATGTTAGTAATTTAAGATAAGTTTAGGTTTTAGAGGTTAAGTTAAGGGAAATGAGTTTGTTAAAATATGAGAGTTTTTAAAAGACTTTCTATTTTTAGAAAGTGAATTTGGAAATGAAAAGTTATTTTTAGAAAGTAATTTTCAAGCAAAATGGTTTAACAATTTAGTTTAGGTTTTTATAAAACTTAAGGTATAAAGATAATTAATTAATTAATAAAAGAAAAGAAAAAAAATATTTTTTTGAAATAAAGTCCTAATTGTAATCTAATACCTAATTAGACTTAAACTAAAACACATCTAGGGAAGCTATAAATACAAGATTAAAAACCCCTAAACCCCCTATTGAGATTTCGGCAAACAAAGAAAAAAAAAGGAAGAAGAAAGTTTTTGGGTTTTGAAATTAAGGTACGATCCGATCTTTTTAATTTTAGTTTTAAATCTTTCAATTCTAGTAACTTAATTATGATGGATTAGAGTTAAATTAGGTTTTATTAATTAGGGTTTCAAGTTTTCTGTAAATTTATGTAATTAAACTAATTAGGATTGATTAGGGTTTAATTAGAAGCATGATGGTGTAATCGGTTAGGGTTAGTTCGCGTTAAATCATGATTTAAGTTTGAGCAGAATTTTGAGTTGTGTTGTTCAGTTGATATCTCGAGATTGGTAATGATATTTTTGATGAATCTTATAAGTTTTGATAAGTTCAGAGAGTCTATTTTCCAAAAAGTCTGGCCTCGAACGATTTTGAGTTCGGGAAGTCATTCAAATGTCTTTCGCAAGAAAAGTTGTCTAAACAGTAAATACGGGTCAGATTTAGATCTAATTTCGGGAGGTAAAACCCCTACTTAAAATTTTAAACAAGCTTAGCCCTTTTACAGAAGTTAAGTTTCATGTGTCTATTAAATATCCTCCAAAGAAAATCGTCTAATTAGTTTTCTAAGTATGGGTTTTAGGGTCATACTTTTTAGTGTGCGATCAGGTCCGAATTAGGACAGTTTTGAAGTTTGATTCTATTTGAGGTGGTTACGCATATAACTAATGATTGGGAATCACATAGTAGTTAGTAAATACATAAGGGAACATGTGTGATTTTTGGTTTGAATTATGGGAATGTTTAAGTGGTGCGTTTAGGTCGCATAAGCGAGTGTAAAATTCTGCTTAAAACCAGAAAATGCAAAGTGTAGTGTTAAAGTCTAAATAACTTATGTAAGAGTGGTAAAGGTTTAAAACAAGTATAGGACTATGGTAGATAGCTTAGACATCCATCATAGTTGATGTTACATCATATTGGGTTGAATGCCTAATTGATGGTAACTTATTATGTGTTTATATTGTTTAGATTGTTCGTGAAATTTTGTGAAGTTTTGTGGATCTTTTGGAAGCTAGCATTCAGGTGAGTTTCATAGCCCCTTTTTCGTATGTTTTATTGGGGTGAAAATGATGCTATGTGTTAAACTATTTTAATTGTTGTGATTATTTGCTACATGTTATTGCTTCGTGATTTGTTCGGTTGGGAGTGGTCTTTACTACTCAACTCAAACCAACTGAAGGGTTGAAATAATACTCACTGATGTGTGGTCCAGGCCTAAGTATAAGTTCCAGCTGGTAGACTTTTAGGTGCGTAAGTGACATATGGATCGGGGGTAACGTTCCTACCTAGTTGTTGAAATGGATCGGGGGTAACGTTCCTACCCAGTTGTTGAAATGGATCGGGGGTAACGTTCCTACCCAGTTGTTGAAATGGATCGGGGGTAACGTTCCTACCCAGTATGTGGATTGCATGTTAGCATAAGTTCATATGTTGCATAAGTGTCCTATATTGTTTTGATAATCACAGTAATTGGATTTAAAAGATTGATTTGTGTGTCTTAAACCTATGACTCTCACCAACCATTGTGTTGACGTTTTAAGCATCATTTTCAGGTGAGCATGATGGAAATAAGATTGAAAGAAGTGGCTAGTAAGAGACCATAGGATGTCATGAAGATTTCTATTTCTTGTCTTGAATTTTTGCATCGTTTGAATTTGAATATTTGTTGCATGTCTTTCTATTGGCGAGAACTTCCTTTTCATCAATAAAGACGCATTTTATGTTTTGCCTAGTTATGGGTATTGTTATGACACTTTATGTCTATACTTTACTTTATTGTATGCATTTTAGTATTCTCTATATAGACGTCGTTGTGTTGTGATGATATCCATTCTTGTTAACGCCTCGCGTTTCCGCCTTGGCGGGGTGTGACAAAAAGGCACGTATAGATCACATACTGGTTATTGACCAAACCTAGTATATACTACCTGGTTCTTTAATAACCTTGGCTCGGATACCAATCTGTTACAACCCCAAACGGGGCCTGGACGGAATACGTGTCCTGGGTGTGACGTCATAATATTCATCACACAAGATCAAGGGAACGACCACTAATTGGAAGTTTTGAAAACAATCATACTTGTTGCATTGATTTAAAATAAATAGTCTTACAAATAGTTCAAATGTAATTAAGAGAGAGTTGCGAAAGCATAAGTAAATTATAGCAGAAGCAAAATTAGTTTTGACAAACGACAACGAGCATGAATATAAGATAAGTCTTGAAATTTATTAAAGTCACATAGCACATAGACTCCAAATAGCATCTTGAGAATAAATCCAAGCTAAGCACCTAAAAACATTTCTTAAAACGTCAACATAAAGTTGGTGAATTCATAGGTTTAGTTTAAATGTAGCAAGGTGGACCACAAGATTTCCAAAACGCATGTGACAATTATAACAGAGACAATTTCACATAAAAAGGCATTTGCATTGCACTAAGCTCATGACACCAAGGCTCAATAGGCTTGAAGCATTTAATTATGCTATGAAAGGCTTGCCCTACAGGTATCTGACCAAGATCACCTAAATGAAATCCGACAGGTTATACATCCGTTAGTTCGGCATCTCTGCAACTAGTAAGTGCTACTTACCCGGACGGGGATAATCAGTCCCATAGATCTATTTATAACACTCACACTTACTTAACCAAAGGCCGATCAATAAATTAACGGTTCATGATAATTTGGGCAACAGTAGTGGTTTATACGCAAAACTTAGGCAACACGTAAACAGGGAAAATCTCACGCAAAGTTCTTGTGTCCATTTTAAAAGCGAACAATGTTCTCATCCTAAAGTTTTAAAATGAAAGTAAAATCAGTAGAAAGGTGGGGCTATGAACTCACCTTAAGCAAATGGTGAGAAAGTAAATCAACGAAGAGTATAACGAAATCGAATGACTCTACTCGTGGCATAATGAAAAGACCCTCTTTAGAAATGAGAAATAAATACAAAACGTCGGATAAGATGCTTATAATAGAAATAGACATCCATAAGTGTTTATGTTTTTGTTTATATAATAAATATGTGTCATTTAGAAAGTATAAATGTTTGGTTATGTTGTGCCACGATTTACGAAATATTCTATTTTTGGAAAGATACATATTTTAGAAAGTTTCTATTTTAGGAAAGTTCTAAGTTTCGAGACGTTAATACCGTCCCCTAATATTGAATTATTCCATTTACCCTAAACGCACTAGTAAAACTTAAACGTCTACTTTCTAAGTTCGTCTCGCTAATATATATTAAAAGTTACTATTTTTAGAAGTAATCCGTTTTAAAAATCCCGATAATAAATTTTTGACGTTTCTAAAGTCTCTAAATAATATACTATGGTCTATATACGTTTCGCCAATGTTTTAAAAGCTCAAATCAACTCGAAAGTGTCCGAAAACCTATTTTCTAATTCCAATCAACAACTATATTATTTATTTTTTCGAAAAGTGTTTCAAAGTTCATTTTGCTATAACTTAGTCGTTTTAAATCCGTTTTTAGTGTTCGGTATATGAAAATCTATCTATTTAAAACGAGCTTTCAAAAACTACCTTCTCGGCTAATGAAATTTTTTTAAGTCGCCTAAAAACTCAAAACAAATCGGACCAACGACCATATTTTTCGTAAATGCTTCCAAAAATCCATCCAAACTTCACAATAGTGCTTATTCTAACATAATCTCGTTCACTACTAATCCAACCAACAAAATCCACTCTTAATCTATCCTAATCTCATCATTATCTTTGTTGCAACACACTTTTTCACTCATCCTTACCAAATAACAAAACTTATATTAAGATACTTCTATGTTTACAAGAAATCATAAACCATTTCATTTTCTTTTATAAAAGTTTCACAAACACATGGACATATATTTATAAACTTGATCAAAGATCATAAGGAAAGAAAGAAATAAGAGAAACATCAAGAACACACTTACAAGGTGTGAAGAATCAAGACACAAGATCTAGCTTAGAAACCTTAGATCTTAAACCCAATAACAAATCTTACAAAAACCCACTTAATAAATCAAAACCTTAATTCTTGAAATCTTGAAAAACCTTGTAAATATTCAAAATCACCCTTGGAAACACCTTAGATATGAATGGAAACTAACTTGGAATACTTTGATTGAGTGAAAAATCAAAACTATGGAAGTGTATGTGTGTGTGTTTGTTGCCGAGAGCCAAAAGAAGAAAGAAAGAATAGATAAAAAATTTAAGAGGCTTGTAAATGAATGAATGACCTAAATCTCTATAAGCGGTGTTTATATAGTGAGTGACTAGGGTTGTGGTGTGTCTTGGCTCACTCCAAATGGCTTGAACCATTTCTTTTATGGTCCTTGGGGTTCAAATGGTTTGAACAAGGGGGGTTCATGACTTGCTTCCTAGATAATTTAAATAAAATAAATTCTTCCATTGTGGTTAGTAGAGTTGTGGTCCTCCTATAGTGCAAGAAGACAAGGGGTGTAAGAATCACAAGTTCATGCATGGGAGAAAACTACAAGAATGTCACCATCTTGCATGTGGTGGAGTTGAAATTCAAAATAAAGGTGAAAGATGCCTCAAAGATTAATTTGGTGTAAGTGTGTGCGTGCATTTGGAGTAGAGGGGGAGGGATACATGAAATTTTTGACTTAAAAACACAAGACGTACGATAACTAAGGTTTACATGCAAAGATGGTAAGTTTCCAAGGTTCTGTTTGACGGAAAACGCTAAAAACGCGAAACGCACACGAATAATGTAAAAATTGAAAACGAAAGTGTTCATAAACTACGTAACACTAATAAATGATTATATTAAGAATAATACGAGTATACTAAACTTAGTCCGGCGTTGGAATGCTTCCGATAACGATTTTCAGTTTTACGCGGGACAACTTCTCGGATTAACGTCAAATTAGCACGTAACTTATAAAAATTAAATTCTTGATCGGAATACATTAAAATATTGACCTAAAATTTATGGGGTATGACACAGTCCATCCCTACAATTACATCAAAACTTCCATGTCCAAACGGTATCAAGTCGATGTCAAAGGTATGACCTTCTATCTCTAGTTTGCAACCACGTATAACCTTATTGATTTCTACTAGTTGTCCGCTAGCTATTTCGATCTCGTAACTAAAACCTAAGTTGATGGGCTCTATGTCTAACAGAGGTATGAAAGTAGTGGAAACAAAGCTATAATCGGCACTAGAATCAAATAGTGTTGTAGCATGGTGGTTGTTTAACATGAACGTACCCGTCACAATGTTCGAGTCCTATCAAGCTTCCTCTGCTCCCATCACGAATGCTCTTCCACGTGCCATGTTGCTATTATTTCTATAACCTTGACCTCCCTTAATAGCCATAGCTTGATTTGGACGATTTCCTCATTGTCCAGGTGCTCGGTTCAACCTAGGGCATGATGCTTTGTAGTGACCAGTACCACCACACTCAAAGCACACCCCATGAGCAGCTATCGAGTTTCTGGCATTTAGTGGGTTCACCATTCTTGGCCCCACCCTGCAATCCTTGGTAAAGTGCCCTAAGCGGTTGTAGTTCATACACATACAACAAGGCATCTCGGGGTGATGGTAAAAGTTGCAGTTTGTGCCTTTGGTTGCTAAACCCGTGTACTCCTCCCTAACAGGGTTAGTGGTTGTGGCAAACTTCCTCCCGGTCCTAGATCTCTTGTTATCATCCTTAACATTCCCATCCTTACTTGACTCACCGCCATTTCCTCTTTTCTCAGTATTCTTCCTCAAAGATCCATTCCTAATTGCCTCATCGGTTAACACCCTAACTTTTAGTATAGCACTCTGAATTGTCGTTGGCTCTATTGCTGCCACCATCTCATGGATCAGTGGAGCAAGGCCATAGATGTACCTCTCAATCCTTTTGTTCTCAAGGGTAACCAAATGAGAGACTAGCCTAGCAAGCTCATGAAATCGATCAGTGTACGCTGCATGGCCAGCTTCGACCATGGCGTGACACCAGAACTCTAATTCTAGCTTTTGCATCTCATTGTTTGGACAAAATTCCTCTCTCATCAACGCCTTAAAGTCTTCCCAGGTCATGCCAACTACGCCTTACTGACCTATAGTCTGGACCTGGGTGTTCCACTATGTTTGTGCCTTACCAATTAGTGAATCGGCAATATACTTGACCTTCTGGTGATCTCCACATCCACTCATATCTTGGACTGATTCCATTTTCTCAGTCCAACAAGTGTAAGCTATCGCACTACCCTTTCCATCAAAGTCCTTTAGGTTACATGCCAAAAACTCCTTGTAAGAACATCTACCTTGACTGTTGTTCACGTTAACATTCCTAACATCACCCTGGATGTTGTCATTGACGACGTTGTCGTTTCGATTCCTATTGTTTCCTTGATTGTTAACGTGGTTACCTACTTGAGCGATAATTGTTTTGAAATTGCTGAGTGATGACCGTGGAGAAGTCAAGTACTTCGACAATTCCTTAATTCGCTTCGTTAACTTGGTCACCTCCTTGACCATCTCGATCACTAGTTCGTCCACCAACTCTGCCCGTTGGTTCTCCAGTTCTTCCATCTCCTCTACCAGTCCGTCCACCCGTCCTTCCACCTCGTGGTGCAGCAGTTGATCGGCCTGCACTTTGTGTGGTCATCCTTAGCAACATTATCTACATGATGGAGGACATAGGCAATGTTAGGTAGGAGGGGAATTTCATATATAAACAGCCCTAATATACTATTGATCGAATTGTGGCCTAAGGTGTCAACACTAATTTAAGTGAGAAGGATAGCCAAGTCCGCGTGAGTCGTGATGCATCCATAAATACATTGGCCACCGTATTTATATATGCATCCTTTCCCATTTGTACCTAGTATCAGGCTCACATAACCTAGTAATTGACTTATCCAAGACAATAGACGATAATTACGCGCATAGACGAATATAAGCGGAACCGCACACGTAGATCCTATTATGCAAGCTATATGAAGGTTCTTAGATTATAGTCTAGGCCAAACCACCTAGTTCTCTATAACCTGGTTATGATACCAATCTATCATACCCCGACTAAGGCAGAAACACGAGGTGTGGCAGAGGGATTGATCTTCATAACCTAAGGCGTCAATATAAAGAATACTAGATGTCTTGAAATAAAGTGCTACGACGTCCTCCAACAACAAGTATGGAACTTGTGCCAAGATAAGTCAAGTTATATCACATAGTCTAAACTTATTACAAATCAACTGCTCAAAACTAGAGTGATACAAGTCTAAATGATCCAGAAACAAGAACATAAATAGAACTCCTAGCATGCAGTCTCTATAGAATGAATCCTCAAAGGATGATCTTAGGTCTGCTAATAGGCCTGCTAACTTGATAATCAATGAGCATTCGCTTCACCTGAAAATGATACTTGAAAAGGTCAACATAAAGTGGATGAGCTCCTAAGTTTAGAAGTAAACCTAGTTGTTGTGCTAGAATTTAATGGTGGACAATAGTACAATATGAAAGAAGAATGCAAGCAGTAGTAATTAGATTTCCAACATATCCTCATACCATACCCTGGTATTCCAAACCAATCAATGGTCATCCGCGCGCTTATAGATTTCTAAACCTATCACCTACCAGCTGGAGCTACACAGTCGGCTAAGTAGTATTGAGTAGAAGTCCAAATGGAACTTTGCATACATAGATCTCATAGCATTCACACAGCATTTATACACGCAATCATAAGTACATAACATTGTCCAAAGAATAAGAAGTTTTGCACATAAGTAAAAGTAGTTTGAAATAGATTTGAGTATCATTTTCCCCCAAAGGAAAAGAGTTTAAAAAGTAGAGTTACGAGAACTCACCTTAAACAAAGATGATAAGTAGCTGGCAAAAGATGATCAAACAGTAGAGTGCAACGGCGTCCAGAAACGACCTAATCCATTAATGTCCGATTCAGAAATATGTTTTAAATGTACGTTTAGGGTTGATGCATAAGAGTCTTAGAATATGTGTTGTACAATTATTTTTAGTATTATTGGTTGTGTGATGGTCGACAAGTAGGATTTAAAGGATATACTAATGTAGTTATATATTAGATATTATTTACTCATAATGATTAAAGAAATAGGCAAGTCGAATGAATAAGAAGTAGAAATTTAGAAGTAAATAAATAGACGATAAACCATTATTGAAATATGTATCGACGATTTACCTGGTAATTCCAAAGTAGTGTTTAAGGTATGAGATTTAACATGTTTTTAATACACAAGAGTAATGGTAAGAGTTTTATATTTTATAAAATTATAAAATATATTTTACGTCTTTTAGTCAATTTATTAAAATAATAATATTTTATTATTTCGTCTTTTTGTTAGATTTTGGAAAAATAAGTTTTAATGAAATATTTCTAAGTATAGTATTTTTATAAAATTTCGGCATGACCTGTTCATTTACAAAAGCTTTCCAAGGTTTTAAACCTTATTTTCAAACATTTTTCTCCAATCAACAAATTTCCGACGAAATGTCAAAATCTACGTTTACGTGACGTTTTATCAAAACATGCTTTCCAAAAGACTATTTTAGCTATTCTAGTATATACAAGTATAAATCGTTTTGAAAATCCGTTTTAAACGTTCAAGAAGATTAGTTTTTCGCTTACGGGGCTTAAGGCCCAATATTAGCCAAAGTCATACATTTTAGTTCTTAGTCCATAATTAGCCCAATATCTAAATAACGAAAAGTCCGATAATATTAATAAGCCCAAAATATCAATCAAAATAAGTATTATGAATAAGTAGAAAATAAGCCGAACGAAAAGCCCCAAAAATAAGCTGAAGCTTATTGGGCCATTAGCTTAGGCCGCGACATGAAGAAGCCCAAACAAACACTTCCGTAATTATACAAAGTCCAAAATAGAACAACGAGTTATAAGATACGCGAATAAGTATTTCTAGTATTTAAAATAAGCCAACCGAAAAGCTATGAAAATAAGCTGGACCATAAAAGGTCAACAATAAGCCGCGGCTTATTGTTCCTTTTTGGGCCATGGGTTTTATGAGCCCCAAACCAATAAGTATAGCTTAAAAATAAGCTATCAAAGTACTTTTTGTTCTTAAAATAAGCTACAAAAATAAGCTATAAAAATAGGACAAAAGTATTAAATAACCAAAACCACATTTCTTTTACTCCTTGTTATTTCTGGGACCAAAAGCCCACAAAAAAGCTATAATGAGCTTTTCGAAAGCTTAGTTTTAAGCTAAATAAGCAATAAGCTATTAAGTAGCAAAAATGTTATTCAACCATCACAACTAAAATATTAAAGTGGCTCTTTCCTTGTTTTTTCTTTCTTTACTTCGAACCCCAAACGCTTCCTTAATAACCCTTTTTCATAAAATTTAGCTTTTGATTTTTAGAAAACGCATTGTACAACTATCATTTATGCATCATTAGACATTTAAAAGTACAAATATTATTGAAAGAAAATGACTTACAAAAAAAGGTTTTGAAGATGATTAAAGCTTAGACAACAACCCTTATGTTGTTTTTATATACCCAAACACTAATAGAATCAACCCGAATGAACTTAAACCTTTATGTTCTTGATCAAAGTGGAAAAATGATATGGTTTGTATGTGGGTTTGTGCCCGGACAAGAGCAAGAAAGAAAAGAGAGAAAGGGATTTTCTTGTGTGTGTGTTCTGGTGTAATGTGTGTGTGTTTTGAAATGAAATAAGACAAGATAATGTGCATGCATGAGACCAAGTTCCTAAAAATAAGCCTTCTTGCTCCCTTATGGTGGCCGGTTAGTTATTGGATCCTAAGAGGGATCCTAAGTGAATTTGTCTCTTGTTGGGTTGTCTATCGACCTTAGTTCGTGATTAAAACGTGACTCGAAAGTTCTTGTGTTTTGACAAATGTAAAAATATAGCTCCGTTAGTCTTAGAATATTAGAGAAATAAATCTTATAGTCATATACTGTTTTAGATTTAATATGGACAATAAACAGACGTGTCGAAACGGGTTGCTTGACGTTTTAAGCCGTTTGCAGGAAAACCTCCTGGAAATTGATCAAATATAGATATGAGCATTTACAAGAAATAATTCTAGAAATAATAGAACTATAAAATGATTAAAATAAGAATTGATTGTCATTATCATGGTAACTGATCTTGACAAAAACAGTAAAAGTCAATAAAACTGAGAATTTAACAGAACATTAATGGTCTAGAAATTTGCAAAGGTAATACGAATTGCACGAGTCTAGTTGAGGTTGTTCCTAGTTGACATGCACCATAGGATATTGATTTAAGAGTGTGAGGGGTCAAAAATAAGATTAGAAGTCTAGAGGTTGTTTGCATACCCTTTTAGAGATAATTGTGCTCTTAGAGCTTATGTGCTATGTGTTTGGAATTATGTAAAAGGCATGGAAGTTAAGAAACATTTTCGTCTTAATGGGATAAAGGATAAATGTCAATGGATTATTCAAACTATGGTTGACATATCTTGGATTCTACATGTCAAACTTATGTGCTATGAGCAAGAGATTTAATCTACATCTACTCAATATTATGATAATCATCGCCTCACATATTTAAATATGTGAAATTAACTTAGTCACAATATTGCATGCTCTATTCCCTATGATAGTCATGACGGATTAAACAGACAAATTCATTGACAAAATCACTTTGGATCACAAGTCACCCTTGTGTTGAAGATGTTGCATTTGTGTCAACTTGTTCATTTTATGTGTTGATTGCATGCTATGTGTATTAGGTTAGAAAAGAAAAGAAAAGAACTTTATGTAAACATACAAACTACTCATGTAGTTAAAGAGAATTCTTTTGAAATCGAATTCGGTATGGTATTGCATAACAAACTAAAATACACAAAGAAAAAACATGATAATATAGTTCTCTCATCCGAGAAACTATACGATTAATTTACCCTCCACTATGGTAATTAGTATTATCAATGTTGACACAACACATCAATCATAAGTCCAAGATATTATACTTAGCAACTCTCTGCTATTGTATAATGGATTATGTGCCTAATATGTGTAAAATATCCAAGAAGGATTAAAACGCACATTGAAGTAGGATTGATAACTTGGACCACTCATTCGAGATCCTAAGTATTTTCTTTGTAACACAATGAAAATAGAGTTATCAACAACCGAAAACTCCAAAATGATGATTAATTACTCTAAACACAACAGGCTACCATGGAAGTATCATGCATTGACAATCTTTTGTGCATGCATGCAACTTGTAGGAACTAGCTTATGTAAATCATCCCAACGACAATATTAAGCCTAAAAGCCATTCAAACGAACAACCTTATTTCAACACACTATCAATAATTCCCAACCAAGAACCTAATCAAATATGACCAAAATCGCACTTACCCAAATTCACCAACTTTCTTTATACAATCATCACTACCACACCCCAAATAATCGAAGTACATGGCTAAGGCTTTATGTCATCTTTTGTAACCTACCTTCTCCTAAACTCACTACTATAAAACCCTATGCTCTAGCTCATAAGATACAACACAAATACAATCAAAAAATTTAGGTGAAATTAAAGCTATTCAAGAATCATGAGTGAATTTAGAGACTCGTCATACCACGAAAACACCAGGAGAAGAGTAATGACACCCGAGGAAAGGAAGCATCCACCATTGTGGAAAAGCATAGTGGGTGAATAGACACTTGTATGGCATTTCTAAAATTATAATTATTGTTGAAGTATCCCATATGGAAAATTCTCAGTGAGCTTGAAGAACCTATCCTTAGCACTTATTCGATTAGTAAGTGTAGTTGTCAAGTGCAACATATGTACAAAGAAATCATGAAAGCTCTCTTCAAGGAAATGCGAGAGATACATACCTCATTAATAATACCTAAGGTTTTAACAACGGTCATTGAAAACATTGCTAGAGTCTTTCTTCAAGACATTACTGAAGAAATGAATTAAGAAAGACAATGAATCTAATAGTTGCTCCTTTGAGCAATTTAAGCATCGCAAGAATAATAGTAGTATAGGCCTTCTAGGTTGCCTTGTACTAGTTAGATGATGTGTAATATATGTTGTGTGTTGCATGTATTATATAAAATAAAATGCTTGAATGTTTCTTGGTTTATATTGCCTTGGCACAATAATATGAGATGAAGTTGTGATAAAATTGTCCAAACATGCTCAACAAAAAGTAAGTGGAGTCATGAATATCTATACATACAAATGTTAAAATGTGTATATGAAAATATGCAACAATGTACAAAGTTACTATAATACACATTTGTACTCATTCATGTTTTTAAGTTTCCAAATGATAAGCTAACTCATGTTGGACTTAAACATGTGTATATATTTGTTGCTTGTGTTGTTTTGTGTTTGCTTGTTGCTAGTTGTAGCCAAGAAAACTTCGAAGGTAATGCTCTTGACCCATGAATCCCCGCCTTAGAACAAGGGGGAGCAATGATCCAGGGGGAGCATGTGCAATGATATCTACTCTTATCTTCTACAAAGATATCAACCTTTCATCTAAAGACCAAGATCCTGCCTTTTTAATTTAACAAAAAAGGGAGAAGGAAAGCAAAGCATTGATGCTTAAATGCTTATTGAATCGGGAAAAGCAAGCAATTACCAAAGTATAGAGCAATATCGTACATAGGAGTATACAAGCTATATAAGACTTATAAGGTGAAGACAATGTTTAAACTTCACCAAATTACAAGGCCAAGATCAAGACGTGAACTTCATTAACGGCGGTCTTTATCTCCTCTGCGTTTGTAATTTTATTTGCTTTCCAAAATTTTATTTGTCATCATAAAAAGGGGAGATTGTTGGTGCAACATTGACTAGGATCTCTTATATGTTTTAACGATGACAAATAAATATTTACAAAACGTAAAATCATAAACGCGTGGCCAACGCGCCACACACGAAATCTGTTTTGCGGATTTATCACTTGTCGGATTTCCTCTTACCCGACACATGTGAAAACTTCAATAAAGGTATGTATATGATATTTTAGCATTTGGGAACACTCCAAATGAGGTTTAGATTTAAAGAGGAGCAAAAACAAATCCTCCCGTTTTTCTATAAAACGCCAACTTAAATCTTTTATCCAATGCCTCTATCCAAGGCCGAAACTTTTTTCAAAACCTAGTATGATCATACTGTTCAACACGACCACACAAGTAAAAGTAACTCATTAGAACCTTAATCCGGAATTTATGGTGTTCTATTCAATAACGGACATACTCTCTGATTGGTCAAACCAAATTCAAATGCCACATTATGTAGAAAATAATTTAAAAAAAATTTGCATCTCTTCTCGTTACGGGATATGCTTTACTTATAATGCAAATCACTTATCTTGTTTGCATCAAAATGATTAATGATCAAATCCATTGTTGCTCGGATTTACAATTGATCCTAATCATGTTATAGGTTTGACTCCCTTGTTGGTCAAACTAAGTCAAAGTCACTTTACGTAAACGCATCCTTTCCCATTATGGGATATGCTTTACTTACGATGCAAAGCACTTAGCTTGTTTGCATCAAGATGATTAGTGATCAAATCCATTATTGATTATCATGGATTAAGTTCTAAGTGAATAATTGAGTTTGTGGTATTTGGAAGTTAATCATACTTTGACTTTTCTCACTTCCTTACCTATATAAATGTTTTACAAACTCACATGTATTCCTCAGATGTACAAGTCCTCACTTCTTCTACAAAATACTTCTACCTATTCTATCTAATCACTTGTTTATCCTTCTTACCCAAAAAGTGATTTCATCTCTTTTACACACACTCTAATCATCTTCTTCCTTAAACCATCTCTTAATCACATATGTCTACTCTTTTCTCTCTTATTGTTAATGTGATTATTTACCTAAATCAATCCTTTGATTTCTCATATACACCATCAACTTCATACTTATCTTCCTAAACACTCTTCAAGCCTAAACACGCTTCTTCACATAACCCTTCACCAATTAAACCTCAAACCTTATCCTCCACATGCCAACTCACGTTCTCTTACATAATGTACTTCTCTTGTACTTGTTGTACCCTTATGTCTCCTACATTCCCAACCAATATCTTTTATATCTTTTTAAAACATTCTCTACCACATATCCACTCTTTACCTTCTTCCCTAATGAATTCAAACTACACACACACACACACACTTCTTCATCTCAACCCTTGATCAAGGCATGTCACCAATCCAAGTTCATACACTCCTCTTTTATCAACCTTTGGATTGCTTCGCATACAAATACACTCTCTTCTCTACCCTTGATCAAGCCACCTCATCAATCCAAACTCCCTCATTCTATTCTCAACCATTGGATTGATGCTTCATCTTAAACAAACACACTTCTCTCATAAACACTCTCTTCTCACTCACATAACAAACATAACCTCCTATTTACCTTTGATCTTGCCAAATCACCTATCCTACTCACTTCTCTTCTTCACATCCTAACCTTCAATTTCAAACAAGATCAAGAGGCACCTTTCTATCACATCATGTCACATCATGACAACTCACATACAACTCATCCATCCTTACATGTGTGTTATTGAAATTGTAATTCAAATTTTAAATCTTTCCCCTCTTTCTCTCCAAGCAAAAAATATTCTAAGAATACTCCTTTGCATCCTAACTAGCCATTTCTAATCTTTAGTTGGATCCCAACTAGGCTAATTACACATTTGAGGAATACCTAAAATACTCCTTTTCGATAATTCTTTTCTCTCTTTACTTTATCGGACAAGCAAAACGCTTTTAACACTTCACAAATATTTTTATCAAATGGCTATTTGAGTTGGTTGACCTTGTGTAATAATGGTTGAAAGGTCATAGCGTGAAGTACATTTGAGGGTTTAACAAGTGCGGGTATTTAAAATGTCAAGATCCTGAAGGAAAATAAGTTCGGGAATATGGCGTGCTGACGCGTGGGTAGCGCGCCAGACACAAATTGTTTTCCCATAATTTGGGAACCTTGGCCTATAAATACCCACCCTTGGCCTTTGAATTTCTTACCTTCTTGCAACACAATATAACCTCTCTTTATCTCTCCACTATACCCAAAAGTCTAAACATCAAGTGTTCTTAATCTTCTCCTTTATCATCTATTGAAGAACACATATCTCCACACGAGAGCTACATGGTGTTGAAGTTTTATATACCCAAAATATATATAAAATATAATACTTCAAAGAGCAATTAAGAAAATTCTCTAAGGAAAATTCACTCTCAAAAATATATATATAATATAATATATAATACGTATATTTAACCGGGTAAATATGATCACCCGGGTCGTTTCCCCAACGACTAGTGAAATTGAAACCTCGTTTAAGCTAGGATTATGATTTGAATAAATAGATGATTTGATGATCTAAAACAACAAGTAAATTTGAACAATTAAAGCAATTAAACATTTAAAATGATTAACGGGTAACAAAAAATAACGCGACAATAAGCAAGTATACTAATTTATCACTCCTAAAAATGTAAAACTAAAATTCAAAATCTAATATAAACAAATAAAATATTAGGAAAAAGAAAAACATTTTATTTGATTATTTTTGAGTTTACTAAGATAAAACTAATTTAATCTAATTAAATCTTAAAAAAAAGCAAATTAAGTACTAAAAATTTGTAAAACAATGATTTTAAACTTAAAAAAAGTCTAAAATTAGATAAAAACACAGAAAACTATTTTTAACTATTAAAAATATAAATCCTAATTTTAAAATTAAAAATTAAAAGCTCTAAAATGAAAAATTTGAAATCTAAAAGTGGTGAAAATGATTTATACAGAATGTAAACCATAAGCTAATTTTTTAAAAACAAAAAACTATTTTTTTGTATTTTTCTGAAACCTTTTTCTATATATTATTATTATTTTAAAGATTTTTAACTTTCAAAATCTATTAAAAATAAAATAATTGATGAAAAATTACAAAAAATTCAGGTAAAATCTATAACCTAACAAGGATCAAAGGAAAAATAAGTAATCTTGCCCAGCTTATCAAATAAGCTGAGAAGATAGCTTATTAGGCTACGACTTATATAAAAAAAAGTAAAATGAGTATAAGTATTAAATGTGGGGAATAGATAATGGATGAGCTATTGAAGCAAATGGTTAACATGTTGGGCTTATAAGTGTGAGGTCTCAGGTTCGAGGGTGGGCAACCCTAACTTTTTGCAATTTTTTATTTTTTTCTTTCTATGAAAAACTAAATACTAGAACTTAAAAAGGACATAAAATTGAGCAATTTTAATAAAGGGGACATAAGCTAAAACTGACTATTAAGCTCAAAAACAGCTTATAAATAAGCTGTCACAGAAACAAGGTGTTTGGGCTTATTCTCACTTAAACTGTTTTAATTAAAAGCTCAGAATTAAGCACAATATTAAAAAAGGAAAAGTATACTAGACAGCTTATGAGTTGCTTAATCTAAGAATGAAAAGAAACCTAAGCTAGAACACTGCAAGATCCTTAAAGTTGATAAAAAAAAAAAAAGTATAGAAAAAAAGAAAATTTAAAAAAAAAAGATGAAAGTATAACTCAGGAAATGACTCAAAAAGCTAAAAATTTAGAAAAGCTAAAATGCTTAAAAGGCCAAAGTAGAAACTGAGCTTATCAAGACTTATAAATCAACTAACAAACTTCTTATTTAAACAATAAAATCTAACTCTATAAGCTAAGAAAATCAACTTAAAGCCTATCAACTATTAGCTACTATTTTTGGACTTTTTAGATTTTTGGTGACTTTTAAGCTAAAATGTACTAAAGTAAATAAGCTAAAAGATGAAAGTTAAGCCCTAATTTATATTAAGTTACTTCTAAACTATAAGCTATAAGAAAATGGAACTCTAAATCCTAAGATTAAAAGCTATAAACTAAGCTTAAAAGTGACAGTAGTACTAACTGTTAGTTAGTACTGATGCACTTGACTCTAGTAAAAATCAAAAGTGCAGGTTACCTTGAGGTAAAACCTGCACTAAGACACTCTTAGTGAGTGTTTACAAACACAATGCAAACCTAACAAAAGCTCAAAGAGCTAAGATTAATTTTCAGCTGTTAAACTTAAATACTAAGTACCCTGGTGCTTAGACACAAACTTTAACTCCTCATTTGATCAAATCTAACATCTAACTTTTGAAAACTTATTTTTTACTAATCTCTAATGATTTATAAACTGACTCAAGTAAAACCAAGACCACACTTTGAACTAATTTGAGGTCAAAGTAGTTTTCCCACACCCTCCATTACCATTGACAGAAATTGAGTAAGCTTAGACTATGAAATCTATTTAACAAAACCTAATTACCAGGTTTTAACTAGCTTATAACAAGCTTAATAATCATAAACTAACAACTAGATTTAGCTAAAACTTAAGATCTAAGATTATGCTAACTAGTGTTTTTGGGTTTTTTTTAGGTTTATAAGACAGAAATGAAAATCTAACTTCTATAACTAATAATCTAACAATGTATGATCAGAATAGATAAGAAGCACTAATGAGCATAATTCAACTCAAATTAAGCAATAAGTATAACAAATAAGCAAACCTTTATGACTAATAGCAATATAACAATTATTTTAAAGCTAGAATTTAAAAACAAGTAAAAAAAAAGAAAACTACTTTGATCTCCATCTTAACAGAAGCTAAGAGGCTCAAAGTGCTTATCTAAAGCTTCCCTAGCTTATTAATAAGCTAGGTAAAAGTCCTTGGAGCTCATCTAAATTAGCATCCCCTTCCATAGCTTATAAATCCACTTGTCTAATTTTTTTAAGCTTATTTAAGATTATTAAAGAATGATTAAGACCAATTGAGCTCTATCATGAGCTTAAAGACTCATGAGAGCTGAATAGAGCTTATGAGCGTATTGTCTTAGCTTAACAATTAATAGAAAAAATGAGAGCTTATGAATTTAGACAAAAGAGCTTATGAGAGATTAAAAATAACTGAATTTTCATTAACATAAAGCTTGGTTACAATACTCAAAAGGAAAGTTACAAAGTTTTTAAAGGGAAATTAAGCTAGAAAAAGAAATTTAAGCTAAAACTAAATCTAAGGCTACGTGTGTGTGTGTGAAGAGTGAGGCCTTTTTATAGGCTGCCATCGAAGCTTCTAGGATCCCTGAGTCCATCCCCTTCCTTTAATCCGCACCCTTGATTCTTCTAATCATTGCCAAGTGATTTTGAGCCGTTTGATCATTTTGCACACTCACACGGATTGCCAAGCTGTCATTCTTTGATGTGACAGCTTGTGCTAGTTGTGTGAGTGTATTTAGTGGCAAAAACCCATGCCTCTTTGTTTTTCTTTCATAAGATGAGTGTGCTCTATGCATGATTAGAACAAATGATTGCTCTTGATATTGACTGAACTTTCCCTGCCATTAGGTTGTAGACACTTGAAAGACTTCTTGCCCTCATTATCAAAAACCCTTTTGTTTTTATTACTTTTGAAAACTGGGAGAAGGTGTACAGTAATTCGTGTTTGGCGCCAAGTTTTTATAACTGAAAAGGGTAATTTCAAGAATTGGAATTGTTGTGGCTAATTACACAAATGGTCCTTGTCTTTCTTTTCTCCTTTTCTAGTTATAAAAGGACTTTCTGAAATTACAAAATTGGTCCTTGGAGTTTTAAAAGAAAGAGTTGGACTAGGTTTTGGGCTTGTGGTTATGGGCTTGGATCCGGGTATAGAATTTTAGGGTTTTTCTGGCCCATTAAGGGTTCTAGGGCCCAATAAGAGGTGAGGGGTTATTTTTGGACTTTGGTGAACTTGGAGGGAGAAAAGGAATGTTTTTTTGGTTGACTTTTTGTAACCATGTTTGACTGGATTTGACTGAGGCTTGACTTTTCTGGCTTCGGCTTTGAATCTTTGGCTTCTTTTTGTACTCTTCTGATTCTCGTGTCCGTGCTTGCCCGTTTTTGACTGTTTTCTTATGATTTTTGATATATCCGTACCTGCACACACAAAACACAAATACAAGCATATTTTTGCCATTTTTGGTCTGTTTTGGGTTTAATTGGGTTATTTTAGGTATTAACGGATATGTGTATTTTACACTTATCAAAATTCCCCAAACTAAACGATTGTGTGTCCTCACGCAATATCACATGCCTTATAACCAAATACCTCGAAACTTCTCCAAACTAAACCTTTGAAAAGTAGCAAAGAATTTTGTTGAGAGAGCTAAGAGATCACAAGCTATAAAACACCCGATTTCCCATTTTCAAAGATTTTTTTTTCTTTTTATGATTTTTCTTGATAACTATCTACCTAACTACAACTTATTCTTGTGTTGGCATAATGTATTGTTTTCATTACCTCATTGGTAACTTTAAGGATCATAGAATAAAAAGCACAATTAAGTGTCTAAAAGATAACTTCATCATCCCCGATTTTTCACTTTTCCCATGCTAAGCATAAAAACAAGATCACCGTTAATTACAAGTCATGACACTAACACTACTCATAAATACTAATTGTGTACTTACTTTTCCTCCCGCAAATCCTACTTTTGTATCTCAAGATTTTACTTAAGTCATATACCCGAAGGCTCTTTAAGACTTGTTTCGATACTTATTAATTCCAAAAATAAAGTGTAATGGTTAAGAACGCAATAATTAGCTCCTAGCCCTTTTCAAAAGATCAAATGTCATCAAGATTAAAGTCCACATCGAGGCAACCAAAATTTGGCTTTTATTAGGCTACTTAAGCAAGGCACCATTCATGTCATATACCCTAAGGCTCTTTAAGACATGAATGGACCAATCTCATTTGCACCATATACCCTTAGGCTCTTTAAGGCACAAAATAAGACAAAAATTAAGCAACATTATTAAACCTCAGTCCTTTAGAAGGCTACAACATCGGCCACGCCTCCGACAAGATGTAGCAAACATATTTTGACTTCGGTAACTTCCTCGACCTTTTAGAAGGCTGTAACATCGGTTGTGAGCCGGCAAGATACAACAAACTTTTATCAGTCTCGGATTATTATTTAAGGAATAAGCAAAATATTTATTAATGATACATATAATATGCCAAATTAAGTATTCCTGATGTGTACTCATCCTAATCACAAAGGAACTAAAGAAAACTTCTATTAGCTAATTATTAACCAAAAAACCATACAACTCTATTTATTAAACATTTATATAATGGTGAAACAAGCTAATGGGAGAAAAAGCCACAATTAACACTTATGAGCTTGAAAGAAAACCAACTATTCTACGTTTAATGTCATGACTTATAAATAACACTATCATTTCTCATTCTTCGCAATTTAAAATCTCTTAAGAAAGAAATTCGTGAACACTTAGCCATATAAATTCCAACCCACAATTTTAAAACAACTTGATATTAGCACAAGTCTTACATTTACTAACATTTCAAGTCTAGCACGGTTTACAGTCTGCATGAGACTAAGCACAAACTAACATCATTAATTGTTAAGGGAGAAAGCTAGAATCTACACTTTCGATCGGTCAAAAAATACTTCTATTGTTACCATGGAAAACCTACATTCGTGGTCTTAACACATTTTTTTTATGACTAAAAATTTAAATTTTTTGCTATTTTTGTGGGAAAAACGGGTACGTGAGAACAAAACAATAAGCAAGCAACATCAAATCGATAGATTCCCTTCCCCAAACTAAAATGAAACATTGTCCTCAATGTTTAAAGTCGGGTCCCTCTACGAAAATCTAAGCCGTTTTATGAAATTATGCAAAGATAAACGGAATCGATAATGAAAGGATATCGTATCTCCCCAAACTAATTTCACACAAAGGATGAGAAGCTCGAGTAGAAACCGGACAAATCAACCCAGCCACAATAGCTTCAAGAATTTGTTAGGTTGATCCTACAAAAATCTCAACAAACAAGCAACAAACATCGAGAAATCAAAAAGAGTATAAGCCTCTCCAACACAACACATAGATAATAGAAAATAGATAGAAAAATATAAAGTAATAATCATGTGCGGTTATCTTCCCAATAAGCGCTTTTTTTTGTCGCCACTTAGTCGCAAGCCTACTCGATCCCTGAATTTAGTTGTCCTTAAAGGAAAGTTTGAGGTCCGAGAAAACCAATGGTGGTGTATCCCCTCCATAAAAGAGCTTAATAGCTGTGGCAAATGACTTGAAATTCAAACCATCGGCAGAGACAACTTGGGCAGTGCATATAAGGATAAAACTTCTATAAATATAAAAAGTTCCGGACCATCGGGATTTGAGCTTTCCGGAGAAAATCTTTAATCGGGAGTTGAAAAGCAAGACTTGTGATCACCACCAATGTAAGATTCGGTTTTTATCTAGGAATTGTGAAGCTTCTTTTTCACTGTCTCTTTGTAGAATTAGTGAATTTCCTCATAATCTTGAATCACGAAGCTCGCTAAGTTCAATGAGTTGGTACTTCAGATCAATGATCACCCGCGTTCTTAAATCGAATTTTGGCATGCTAAGAGCCAATATGCATTGTGTTTCTATTTCACTGGTAAGTGACACGACTTTACATAAACTAACTTGATATGGATTACATCCACTTGGAGTCTTGTAAGCGTCCTAAAAGCCCATAATGCATATACTAACTTGTCCTGTCCATGATTCACGGTTTTCTCCGACCGTCCTCTCCCAAATATCTTTTAAAGACCTCGATTCGTTAAATCCAACAAGAACCAGCCCTCGTTTGAGGGTGGTAAGGAGTCGAAAGACGATGGGTGACACCTTATTTTTAACATGACTATTTCAAACTTATCGTACAAAATGGGTCCACGATCGCTTAAATTGCTCTAGGAGTACCGAATCAGGAATAAAAGGGATTTTAAAGAACTTAACAACAACTCACTATCGTTGGTGGTGAGCGCTTTTGCTCGCCCATTTGGAAAGGTAATCAACGACTACTAGAATATATTTGTTTCCTCTAGACGACGAAAAAGGTCCCATAAAATCGATACCCCAAACATCAAAAATTTCACAAACTTGGATTGCCAGTTTTGAGGCATTTCATCACGTTGAGAGATATTACCTTGTCCTTGACATTCATCACAAGATTTGATCATTTTAATTCTGTAGCATCACTTATAAATCGTAAGCCAAAGAAACCGGCATCAAATACATTTCGATCGTGTGAAGTTGGCACTGTGATGGCCCCCTGTGGTCCTAACATGACAAGGCCTCGAGAATTTCAAGACTTCTTGGCCAAATACACATCTACGTATGATTATGATCCGCCATTTATGAAAGAGATAGGGATCATTCCCAAAAGTAATGCTTTATAATCCTTAAAAACTTCCGCTTTGTTGGGTTTTGACCATTCCTTTTATAAAAAATTCACCCGCGTGGTAATTGCTATATTCGTAAACCACGGGAAATTTTGGGTCATCATGAGAAGTCACCGTATTCAACGTTTCAAGAGGAAAAGTTTCATTAATCTCCTTAGGATCAAAAACATTCTCATATGGGTTTTCAAGACGAGAGAGGTGATCGGCTGCATAGTTTTTAGCTCCCTTGGTATCGATAACTTTGAAATCAAATTCCTGAAGAAGTAAGACCCATCGTAGCAATCGTGCTTTGGCGTCTTTTTTGTTGAAAAGGTATTTCAATGCGGAATGGTCCGTGTAAACAACACTCTTGTTCATGATTAGATATGATCAAAACTTCTCAAAAGCGTAAACTACCGCAAGCATTTCTTTCTCGGTTGTTGTGTAGTTTGTTTCTGCTTCGGTCATTGTCTTCCTTGTGTAATGAAATCGGTCCGTAAATGCTTCTCAATTCTTGTCCTAGAACCACACCTTTATCAATAATCACTTGCATCTCACATGATGTCAAAAGGTTGGTCCCAATTTCAGAGCAATGAAATTGATGATTATCACGATAACTCCTTATTTAAATGTATTGAAAGGCAAAATGCAAGCTTCCCTAAAAATGAAAGGAGTGTTCCTTCTCTAAGAGATGGGTCATATGGGTCGAGAGATTTGGAAAAGTCTTTGATAAATCTTCGATAGAATCCATCAAGCCCAGAAAACTTCTGATTCGTTTAGAACAATCTTTGGGGATGAAGCTTTGAAATTACATCAACATTTGCTTTATCGACTTTCAATTCCTTTTCTAGTAGATCTTATGGTCCAAAACAAGTGCCTTCTTTAACCATGAAATGGCTCTTTTCCCAATTTAGTGCTAATTTGGTGTCTTCACACCGTTTGAGCATTTTGTCTAAATTAGCAAGGCATAAGGAAAAAGAATCTTCGAAAACTGAAAAATTGTCCATAAAAACTTCCATCGTTTTTTCTATCATGTCATGAAAAATGGCCATCATACAATGTTGAAAAGTTCCGGGTGCATTGCACAAACCGAATGGCATACGACGTACACGAAAGTTTCCGTAGGGATCTATTGAAAATAGTTTTTCTCTTGATCTTTGAGTATCAATTGGGATTTGAAAATACCCTGAAAAACCATCTAAGAAACAAATAAAATTCGTTGTCCGGCTAACCGTTCTGCATTTGTCCATGAATGGTAACGGAAAATGGTCTTTACAAGTTGCTTCGTTCAACTTTTAATAATCGTTGCAAACTCTCCATCCCGTGACTAATCTTGTAGGCATCAGCTCATTTTCTTCGTTCTTGACAACGGTCATACCACCTTTTTAGGAACACAATGGACCGGACTAACCCATGGACTATCCGAGATCGAATAAATCAATCCTGTGTCAAGAAGTTTTTCTACTTCTTTCTTGATGACGTCGTGATTATTATGGTTTTAACCCTCCTTTGAATGTTGGACTGAAGTTCGTAATCAACTTCTAAAAGATTTTAGAGAGCAAAACTCGTGGATCTATGCTCGATATCATAAAGTTTCGAAAAACCAAGCAATGCTTTGTTTTTTGTTTTTTTTTTTTTTTTTTTTTTTCTTTTTTTTTTTTTTTTTTTTTTTTTTTTTTTTTGTTTTTCGTTTTTTAGGAACTTAATGAAGAGGTCTTTTCATCTTGGCTCAAATCTTTTGAATTATGACGGTAAGGCTTTGTTTATTTTCCTCTAACAAATGCATACTCGAGATGCGGAGGTAACACTTTAAGTTCGACTTCAGGAAAATTCATACTTTTTGGTTCATAAATAAGTCGCATATTCTATAAAAGCTTCTTTGGTTCAACAACTTTTAAGATCTTATTTGAATTCGGTTAGTAATCTCCTTGGTTTGGGTAGAGGAAATGGATCACTGTTGAGAAGTGCATGAAATGAGAAGTCACCCTCGGGATCATAGTAACATAGCATTTAAAAACTGCGAAAATGGTTCGTCATCGATTGCTTAAAACATCGGATTCTTCAAAGAGTAGAAAAACCTCTTTCATCAAAGGAGTTAGTGTCGGAGATGAAGTTGAGACAATCGGATCGTAGTACGGAGAAGGATTATTGTAAGCAACGGAATCGGAAAATCCAAGTACTTCTTGTGAATAAATTTCACAAGTGACATCAATTAGATCAACTTTTTTTCAATGATTCGAGATTGTTGTATAAATGGAAGGTGCAATCATCCACATTTAAGGTAATGATTGATCAACATTCCTAAGAGTAATCTCTCCATCATAAATATCATCAATTAAAGCATGAGCCGTCCTAAGAAAGGTCGCCCTAGTATCAACGAGTACTCGAGGAACGACTATAAAATCAAGCACAACAAAGTCGGCGGGAAAGTAAAACTTCCTTACTTTGACAAAAACATTTTCTGCAAACCGTTTGTTTGGAAATTTTACTATCTGACAAACTCTAAAACCATTTTTGTTTCGTAAGTCCTGAAAATCCAAGCTTTTTCCAAAGGAAATAGGTATGAGATTAATAGCTAGCCCTAAATCGGCAAGGGCAGATAAATATCAATATGAAAATCACAAGGAGATTAGAAAATCGGCCAGGGTCACCTATCGTTTCCAGAAGTAATATTAAGACTATCGCACTACAATCCGCATTCAACGGTGTTTTGGACAATTCGATCAATTTGTCATGTGTTATAGTAACGTTATTTTTTTTTTTTAAACATTGACACAACTTTGGCATATTAAAAGAGATCAACCGCGAAACAAGCTCAAAATGAAGATTTCGAAAGATTTCCATAAACTTTAAAGAAAGAATGTCATCTTTTTTCACGAATCTTTTGTTTGTTGAGTCTCGATGGGTAAGGTAAATTAGGTTTGGCTTGTTAGCAAAGAAATAAGGCTCTCGATAGGTTCTTTGTCATTGGTTTGGTTCTTGACTAATTGAGGAGGTTGGATGTCACCGGTGCTTGTTAGCTCCGATCCTTTGTCACCTCACATTCTTTTCCACACCGGCGGTGAAATGGAGTACCATCGTATGACCCTACTACGAGTTGTAATTGCCATTGCTTCGTTCCTTAGAATTTGGAATGGTATAGCTGGTAAAGTACTTGTAACTTGAAGGTTGTTGGTGTGATAGCTTTCTGTCATGAAACTAAGCATCATTTTATGAAAAATCAATCCTTGCTTCTTTTGTAGAATCATTGTAAACATTTTGAAAATCATTTTGGTTACTTGAAATAATCTAACTTCATTTGAGTTATTCATGTTAGCATCATTACTTTAGCATAACTTTTCAAAGTCCGTTTTAGACACACCTTTGAACTTAGAAATGTAGTAAAAGCTTGATTAACCAAAGGTTAATTTGTTGGTGGTTGGTATGGTGGGGATTGGTAAACTTGATTTTGGTTGTTTTGACGGTTTTGATTAAAGCTTGTTCTACGGTTTTGATTGAAATTAGAATTGTTTCCTTGATATCGGTTTTGGTTGTTTTGAACATTCGGTTGCTTGAAACCCGGTGGTTTCATTTGACTTGCCAAATTGGAAGGTTGTTTTCTTGAAGAAAATTGCCAACGCCGGTTTAGTTGAAATTGTTGGATGTTGTCATGAAAAACGGAAAACTCGTTTCCACCTCGAGTTAACGGAGCAATGATAAAATTGTGATTCTATGTACACGAAACACAATACTTCGTCAACCGCTTTGACGGTAGCATGAGTAGTAACAACAAACTTTCATTTCATTCATCATTGTTTTCATCTTGATAGTTCAACATATCCTCAAAGAAACCTAAATGGAGAATATCAAAAGAATTATTAGAAATGTGAAGAATTATAAAGAGTATGCATCGTACTCACTCTTGAATCATTAGCACGACTTCTTGAGTAACGAACTTTTGACTTACTTTCAATAATCGCTAATCCTTCTTGAGGCATCTTGTCTAAAAAATCCACCCTGCAGAATCTAAGGCATCTTAACGTTGGAATTCAAAGAATTGTAAAAAGTAATCGAGTTGGTGTAGTTTCCAAAAAGCATGGTGAGGACATTTGTGAAGAAGGAGTCCCTTTTAAACGTTCCCATTGTTCATTTGAAGGTTTCGTTTGGTTTTTTGGAAAAAAGTAATGATCTCATTCCGATAGTAAGTAGTTTTTTGAAGGTTGGGAAGAATTGATTTAAGAATTTGCAAACAAGGTCGTCCTATGTGAGAATTGATCTTGGAGGTTCCTTGTCTAACCAATCTCGGGCTTCACCGTCTAGAGAGAAAGGAAAAAGCAAAAGCTTTATCGAAGTGTTCGGAACTTCGGGATGTCTAAACGTTGAAGTGACTTTGTTGAAAAATAGAGGTGATTTTTGAGGGTCTTGTCTACCAGTAAACATATTGCTTGGCAAAAGATTGATTAAAGGTTTGTTTAAGCTCAGAAATTGTTTGGCATTAATCGGTGGAACCACAATACATCTTCATACCCCTCGATGGTGCTTGTACCATTTGAGCCATGTACATTGTCGGCATTACTAACAATGTTTTGATAGACAATTGGTTCTTCTAAATCAAAATTTTCAACAACAACCGGAGGAGTTTGTTGTTGACGACGTCTTCGAGATTGCGAACGAGTGCGCATAAAAAGAAAAACTAAAAATCAAAAAGCAAAACTTTACACTAATTTTTTTTTTAGTAAGAACAATGAATTTTAACGGTTACACGGAAGAGACTTAAACCAAATAATCAACTACTTCAAGGTAGCTCTAAAAAATTGCTTTTCACGGTGAGTCGTATTTCAGTAAGACACAGAATGCAATGTTAAATCTTTAGTTCGATTTGGGAACCAACAAGTTCACCGAAATTGATTATGATAATACCTCCGTTGAGAGTATTATATTTTGGTATTTTTACCCAAATTGGAGCTTTTATTCGTTAATTAAGAAGGAAGATTTTTTATATTTTTGATTTTTGATTTTTTTTGTACTTATACTAAAAAGAAAAGGAAAATATTTTTTTACTTTTTATATTATTTTATGATTTTTTTGGATTTTTGAATTATAAAACAAGAATGAAACTTTCGAGGGTGAAAGGATCTTCAAACCAAATAAACTAAAAACGAAGGAATCTTAAACACTAGTCCCCGGCAGCGGCGCCAAAAACTTGGTGTTGAAGTTTTATATACCCAAAATATATATAAAATATAATACTTCAAAGAGCAATTAAGAAAATTCCCTAAGGAAAATTCACTCTCAAAAATATATATAATATAATATATAATACGTATATTTAACCGGGTAAATATGATCACCCGGGTCGTTTCCCCAACGACTAGTGAAATTGAAACCTCGTTTAAGCTTGGATTATGATTTGAATAAGCAAATAGATGATTTGATGATCTAAAACAACAAGTAAATTTGAACAATTAAAAGCAATTAAACATTTAAAATGATTAACGGGTAAAAATAACGCGACAAATAAGCAAGTAAACTAATTTTAACTCCTAAAAATGTAAACTAAATTTCTAAATCTAAGATAGGACAAAAGAAAATTTTAGGAAAAAGAAAAACATTTTTTTGATTATTTTTGAATTTACTATGAATTAAAAACTAATTTAATCTAATTAAATCTTAAAAAATAGCAAATTAAGTACTAAAAATTTGAAAAAATGATTTTTAAACTTATAAAAGTCTAAAATAACATAAAAACTCAGAAAACTATTTTTAACTATTTTTAAAATTTAAATCCTATTTTTAAAATTAAAAATTAAAGCTCAAAAATGAAATTTAAAATCTAAAAGTGGTGAAAATGATTTTACTGAATGTAAACCTTAAGCTATTTTTTATAAAACTAAAAACTATTTTTTTGTATTTTTCTGAAACTTTTTTCTATTTTTTATGTGTCTTTTAAGATTTTTACTTTCGAAAATCTATTAAAAATAAAATAATTGATGAAAAATTACGAAAAAATCAGGTAAAATCTATAACGTAACAAAGATTAATAGAAAAATAAAAAATAGATCTCAACTTATTAAATAAGCTAAGAAAAGAGCTTAATAAGCTACGGCTTATAAGTGAAAAAGGAAAATAAAAACGTGTACTAGTATTAAATTGTGTGTGATATGGATGGATGAGCTATTGAAGCAAACTGGTTAAGGCGTATGTGTTAGTGTGATCTCATGTTCGAGGGTGGGCGAACCCGCAACTTTTTTTTATTTTTTTTGCTTTTTATGAAAAACTAAATACTAGGACTTAAAAAGGACATAAAATTGAGCAATTTTAATAAAGGGGACATAAGCTAAAACTGACTATTAAGCTCAAAAACAGCTTATAAATAAGCTGTCACAGAAACAAGGTGTTTGGGCTTATTCTCACTTAAACTGCTTTATTAAGCTCAAATTAAGCTCAATTTTAAAAAGGAAAAGTATTCTAGACAGCTTATAAGTTGCTTAATCTAAGAATGAAAAGAAACCTAAGCTAGAAACACTGAAAGATACTTAAATTTGATGATGAAAGTAGCTAACTCAGGAAATGACTCAAAAAGCTAAAAATTTAGAAAAGCTAAAATGCTTAAAAGGCCAAAGTAGAAACTGAGCTTATCAAGACTTATAAATCAACTAACAAACTTCTTATTTAAACAATAAAATCTAACTCTATAAGCTAGAATTCAAATCTAAAAGCTATCAACTATTAGCTACTGTTTTTGGTCTTTTTAGATTTTTGGTGACTTTTAAGCTAAAATGTACTAAAGTAAATAAGCTGGAAGATGAAAGTTAAGCCCTAATTTATATTAAGTTACTTCTAAACTATAAGCTATAAGAAAATGGAACTCTAAATCCTAAGATTAAAAGCTATAAACTAAGCTTAAAAGTGACAGCAGTACTAACTGTTAGTTAGTACTGATGCACTTGACACTAGTAAAAATCAAAAGTGCAGGTTACCTTAAGGTAAAACCTGCACTAAGACACTCTTAGTGAGTGTTTACAAACACAATGCAAACCTAACAAAAGCTCAAAGAGCTAAGATCAATTTTCAGCTGTAAAACTCAAACTACTAAGTACCCTGGTGCTTAGACACAAACTTTAACTCCTCATTTGATCAAATCTAACATCTAACTTTTGAAAACTCATTTTTTACTAATCTCTAATGATTTATAAACTGACTCAAGTAAAAACAAAGACTCACTTTGACTATTTGAGGTCAAAGTGAGTTTTCCCAAACACTCCTTTACCTATTGACAGAAATTGAGTAAGCTTAAACTATGAAATCTATTTAACAAAACCTAATTACCAGGTTTTAACTAGCTTATAACAAGCTTAATAATCATAAACTAACAACTAGATTTAGCTAAAACTTAAGATCTAAGATTATGCTAACTAGTGTTTTTGGGTTTTTATTTTAAGGTTTATAAGACAGAAATGAAAATCTAACTTCTATAACTAATAATCTAACAATGTATGATCAGAATTAGATAAGAAGCACTAATGAGCATAAGTCAACTCAAATAAGCAATAAGTATAAGCAAATAAGCAGAATTTAGACTAATAAGCAATATAACAATTATTTAAGCTAGAATTTAAAAACAAGTAAAATAAAAGAAAACTTACTTTGATCTCCATCTTAACAGAAGCTAAGAGGCTCAAAGTGCTTATCTAAAGCTTCCCTAGCTTATTAATAAGCTAGGTAAAAGTCCTTGGAGCTCATCTAAATTAGCATCCCCTTCCATAGCTTATAAATCCACTTGTCTAATTTTTTTAAGCTTATTTAAGATATTAAAGAATGATTAAGACCAATTAAGCTCAATCATGAGCTTAGAGACTCATGAGAGCTGAATAGAGCTTATGAGCTTATTGTCTTAGCTTAACAATTAATAGAAAAAGTGAGAGCTTATGAATTTAGACAAAAGAGCTTATGAGAGATTAAAAATAACTGAATTTTCATTAACATAAAGCTTGGTTACAATACTCAAAAGGAAAGTTACAAAGTTTTAAAGGAAAATTAAGCTAGAAAAAGAAATTTAAGCTAAAACTAAATCTAAGGCTACGTGTGTGTGTGTGAAGAGTGAGGCCTTTTTATAGGCTGCCATCGAAGCTTCTAGGACCCCTGAATCCATCCCCTTCCTTTAATCCGCACCCTTGATTCTTCTAATCATTGCCAAGTGATTTTGAGCCGTTTGATCATTTTGCACACTCACACGGATTGCCAAGCTGTCATTCTTTGATGTGACAGCTTGTGCTAGTTGTGTGAGTGTGTTTAGTGCAAAACCCACGCCTCTTTGTGTTTCTTTCATAGCTGCGTGTGCTCTATGCTTGAGTAGACCAATGATTGCTCTTGATTTGACTGAACTATCCCTGCCATTTGGTTGTAGAGCACTTGAATAGACTTTCTTGCCCCTCAATTTCAAAAACCCCTTTGTTTTTTACTATGGTGAAAACTGGGGACGAAGGTGAACAGTAATTCGTGTTTGGCGCCAAGTTTTATAACTGAAAAGGGTAATTTCAGTTGGAAGTTTGGGCTAATTACACAAATGGTCCTTGTCTTTCTTTTCTCCTTTTCTAGTTATAAAAGGACTTTCTGAAATTACAAAATTGGTCCTTGGAGTTTTAAAAGAAAGAGTTGGACTAGGTAATGGGCTTATTGATTTGGGCTTTTGGTATCCAGGTATGGTTTTTAAGGGTTTAAAGGCCCATTAAGGGTTCGAAGGCCCAATAAGAGGTGAAGGGCTATTTTTTAACTTTTGTGAAACTTTGAGGGTTAAAATGGAATATTTTTGGGTTTTGTCTTTGACCAATGTTTGACCATTTTGACTGGATTTGACTGAGGCTTGACTTTTTTGGCTTCGGCTTTGATTCTTTGGCTTCTTTTTGTACTCTTCTGATTCTCGTGTCCGTGCTTGCCCGTTTTTGATGGTTTTCTTGTGATTTCTGATATATCCGTACCTGCACACACAAAACATAAATACAAGCATATTTTTGCCATTTTTGGTCTGTTTTGGGTTTATTTGGGCTATTTTAAGCATAAATGGATATGTGTATTTTACACTTATCAAAATTCCCCAAACTAAACGATTGTGTGTCCTCACGCAATATCACATGCCTTATAACCAAATACCTCGAAACTTCCCCAAACTAAACCTTTGAAAAGTAGCAAAGATTTTTGTTGAGAGAACTAAGAGATCACAAGTTATAAAACACCCAATTTCCCATTTTCAAAGATTTTTCTCTTTTTATGATTTTTCTTGATAATTAACTACCTAACTACAACTTATTTGTGTTGACATAATGTATTGTTTTCATTACCTCATTGGTAACTTTGAGGATCATAGAACAAAAAGCACAATTAAGTGTCTAAAAGATAACTTCATCATCCCCGATTTTTCACTTTTCCCATGCTAAGCTTAAAAACAAGATCATTGTTAATTACAAGTCATGACACTAACACTACTCATAAATACTAATTGTGTACTTACTTTTCCTCCCCGCAGTTGACATCCTACTTTTATGTATTCATGCTAAAGAATTTTAACTTCATTAGTCCATATACTCAGGATCAGTGCTTCTTTAAGACTTGTGTTTTATCGATATCTTTTTAATTCTCCAAAATAAAAGCGAACGTTGAAGAAACGCAATAATTAGCACCTTACGCCCTTTCAAAGATCAAATGTCATCAAGATTAAAGTCCATCATTAAGGAGCATTTTTGTTTTTTCCACAATTTATCATATATCATATGTACTATCTAGGCTACTTAAGCAAGGCACCATTCATGTCATATACCCTAAGGCTCTTTAAGACATGAATAGACCAATCTCATTTGCACCATATACCCTTAGACTCTTTAAGGCACAAAGTAAGACAATATTAAGCAACTTTATTAAACCTTAGTCCTTTAGAAGGCTACAACACGGCACGCCTCCGACAATATGATACTTATTAATTCCAAAAATAAAGCGTAACGGTTAAGAACGCAATAATTAGCTCCTAGCCCTTTTCAAAAGATCAAATGTCATCAAGATTAAAGTCCACATCGAGGCAACCAAAATTTGGCTTTTATTAGGCTACTTAAGCAAGGCACCATTCATGTCATATACCCTAAGGCTCTTTAAGACATGAATGGACCAATCTTATTTGCACCATATACCCTTAGGCTCTTTAAGGCACAAAATAAGACAAAATATTAATGTGATACATATAGTATGCCAAATTAAGTATTCCTGATGTGTACTCATCTTAATCACAAAGGAACTAAAGAAAACTTCTATTAACTAATTATTAACCAAAAAACCATACAACTCTATTTATTAAACATTCATATAAAGGTGAAACAAGCTAATGGGAGAAAAAGCCACAATTAACACTTATGAGCTTGAAAGAAAACCAACTATTCTACGTTTAATGTCATGACTTATAAATAACACTATCATTTCTTGTTCTTCGCAAAAGAAATTTGCAAATACTTAGCCTATATAAAATCCAACTCGGCATATTTAAAATCTACTTGAGATTAGCACAAGTCTTCATTTACTAACGATTCAAGTCTAGCATGTTTAAAGTCTACATGAGACTAGCACAAACTATCATCATTAATTGTTAAGGGAGAAAGCTAGAACTCTACACGTACGATCGGGTCAAAAATTACTTTTTATTCTTACCAACGGAAAACCTACATTCGTGTCTTAACCTTTTAATTTTTTTTTCATTTATATTTTTATATTTCCTACAAATAAGATCTTAAAAATTTAAAATTTTTGCTATTTTTGTGGGAAAACGGGTACGTGAGAACAAAACAATAAGCAGGCAACATCAAATCGATAGATTCCCTCCCCAAACTAAAACGAAACATTGCCCTCAATGTTTAAAGTTGGGTCTCTACGAAAATCTAAGCCGTTTATGAATTATGCAAAGATAAACGTGAATCGATAAGATGAAAGGATATCGGATCTCCCCAAACTAATTTCACACAAAGGATGAGAAGCTCGAGTAGAACGGGACAAATCAACCGGACACGAGAGGCTTCATAGAATTTGTTGGTTCGATCCTACAAAAATCACAACAAACAAGCAACAAACATCGAGAAATCGGAAAGAGTACAAGCCTCTCTCAACACAACACATTAGAAAATAGAGAGAAAAATAGAAAGGATAAGCATGGGGTGAACTCCCACGAAGCGGCTTGTTTTTGGTCACCGAGTCGCAAGCTCGACTCGATCCCTGAATTTAGTTGTCCTTAGGGAAAGTTTGGAGATCCGGGATAACCAATGGTGGTGTATCCCCTCCATAGTAGTGCTTAAGACGGTGGCAATTGACTTTGAAATTCGAACCATCGGCATGAGACAACTTGGCAGTGCCATAAGGATAAACTTCGGTGATTGTGAAAGGTCCGGACCATCGGGATTTAAGCTTTCCGGAGAAAATCTTTAATCGGGAGTTGAAAAGCAAGACTTGATCACCAACATTGAAGATTCGGTTCTTGATCTTGGAATCGTGTAGCTTCTTTGTCTTCTCCTTGTAGATTAGCGAATTCTCATAAGCTTGATCACGAAGCTCGTTAAGTTCATTGAGTTGGAGCTTTCGATGATCTCCCGCGGTCTTTAAATCGAAGTTGGCATGCTTAAGAGCCCAATATGCATATGCTTTGTGTCAGTATCCTACAACTGGTAGAGTAACACGCATTTACCACTAGACTAACTTATCCGTAGTGCATCCTAAAAGAGTCTTGTAAGCGGTTCTAACAGCCCATAATGCATCAGCTAAGTTTGTCGGACCATGAGGCATGGATTTCTCCGACCGTACCTCTCTAAAATTCTTTTGAACCTCGATTCGTGACTCAACTTGACCCCTCGTTTGTAGGTGGTAAGGAGTCGGAAAGACGATGGGTGACACCATGTTTAGAACATAACTTTATCAAATTGTCGTTACAAAATAGTCCCAATGATCGCTATGAATTGCTCTCGGAGCACGAATTGGGCGAAAAGGGATTTTAAGAACATAACAACTACCCTAGCATCGTTAGTGGGACGCTTTCAACTTAACACATTGGAAAGATAGTCGACGGCTACTAGAATTATATTTGTTACCATCTAGACAACGTAAAAGGTCCCATAAAATCAATTCACCCCCTACATCGAAAATCTCCATAAACTTGATTGCATTTTTTGAGGCAACTCATCACGTTGACGAGATATTTGCCTTGTGTTTGACATGCATCACAAGATTGACAAATTCGAAAGCATCCTTAATAATGGTATGCCAAAAAAACCGTCATCAAAAACTTCATGGCGGTAAAGTTGGCACCTGTAGTGTCCCCGGTGGGTCCACGTGACAAGCTTCGAGAATTTCTGAGAGCTTCTTTGCCAATCTACACACCTTCGTATTATTTGATCTGCACAAGTTTTGAAAAGAAAAAGGTCATTCCCCAGAAGTAAATGTTTTTTACATCTTTAAAGAAGCTTGTTTTTTTCTCTTAGTGTCTACATTCCATTTTTAAAGAATTTCCCCGCGAGTATGTTAGCAAAGTCGGCGAACCACGGGGTACTTTGGTTTTTAGAAGTTAACACGTTTTAAAGTCCTCTCAAGGATAAAGTCTCGGTAATCTCTTTTGGATCAAAAACATTCTCGTAAGGGTTTTCAAGACGAGAGAGGTGATCGGCTGCATAGTTTTCAGCTCCCTTGGTATCGATAACTTTAAAATCAAATTCCTGAAGAAGTAAGACCCATCGAAGCAATCTTGCTTTGGCGTCTTTCTTGTTGAAAAGGTATTTCAAAGCGGAGTGGTCCGTATAAACAACACTCTTGTTCATGATTAGATATGATCGAAACTTCTCGAAAGCATAAACTACTGCAAGCATCTCTTTTTCCGTTGTTGTGTAATTTGTTTCTGCTTCAGTCATTGTCTTGCTAGCGTAATGAATTGGTCGGAAATGCTTCTCAATCCTTTGCCCTAGAACCGCACCTATTGCATAATCACTTGCATCGCACATGATTTCAAAAGGTTGGTCCCAATTTGGAGCAATAAGAATTGGAGCTTCAGTCAACTTCTTTTTCAACGTTTGAAAGGCTAGAATGCAATCTTCCGAAAAAATGAAAGGAGTGTTCTTCTCTAAAAGATGGGTCATTGGCCGAGAGATTTTGGAAAAGTCTTTGATAAATCTTCGATAGAATCCAGCATGCCCGAGAAAACTTCGAATTCCTTTAACGGTCGTTGGATGAGGAAGCTTAGAAATTACATCAACTTTGGCCTTATCGACTTCAATTCCTTTTCTAGAGATCTTATGTCCTAAAACAATGCCTTCTTTAACCATGAAATGGCTCTTTTCCCAATTTAGTGCTAATTTGGTGTCTTCACACCTTTTACCGTTTGAGCATTTTGTCTAAATTGGCAAGACACGAGGAAAAAGAATCTCCAAAAACTGAAAAATCATCCATAAAAACCTCCATCATTTTTTCTATCATGTCGTGAAAAATGGCCATCATACAACGTTGAAAAGTTCCGGGTGCATTGCACAAACCGAATGGCATACGACGGTACGCGAAAGTTCCGTATGGGCACGTGAAAGTAGTTTTCTCTTGATCTTTAGGATCAATTGGGATTTGAAAATACCCTGAAAAACCATCTAAGAAACAATAAAATTCGTTGCCGGCTAATCGCTCTAACATTTGGTCCATGAATGGTAACGGAAAATGGTCTTTACAAGTTGCTTCGTTCAACTTTCGATAGTCGATGCAAACTCTCCATCCCGTGACTAATCTTGTAGGCACCAATTCATTTTCTTCGTTCTTGACAACGGTCATACCACCTTTTTTAGGAACACAATGGACCGGACTAACCCATGGACTATCCGAAATCGGATAAATCAATCCCGCGTCAAGAAGTTTTTCTACTTCTTTCTTGATGACGTCGTGGATTTTAGGGTTAACCCTCCTTTGATGTTGGACTGAAGGTTCGTAATCATCTTCTAAAAGGATTTTGTGAGAGCAAAACTCTGGATCTATGCCTCGGATATCAGAAAGTTTCCAAGCAATTGCTTGTTTTCGGTTTTTAGAACGTTAATGAGTGAGGTCTTTTCATCTTGGCTCAAATCTTTTGAAATTATGACTGGAAGCTTGTTATTTTCCTCTAAAAACGCATACTCGAGATGCGGAGGTAACTCTTTAAGTTCGACTTCGGGAAGTTCAACTTTTGGTTCATAAGAAGTAGCATATTCGATTGAAGACTTCTGTGGTTCAACAACTTTAAGATCTTTTTGAATTCCTGGTAAGTAATCTCCTTGGTTTGGGTGAGGTAATGGATCATTGTTAAGAAGTGCCTCAAGAATGAGAATGTCACCCTCGGGATCATAGTATGTAGCATTGAAAACTAGTAAAACTGGTTCATCATCGATTGCTATAAAAGCATCGACTTCCTCAAAGAGTAGAAAATCGCTTTCATCAAAAGGAGTAAGTGTCGGAGATGAAGTAGAAACAATCGGATCGTAGTACGGAGAAGGATTGTTGTAAGCAACGGAATCGGAAAATCCAAGAACTTCTTGTGAATAAATTTCACAAGCGACATCGATTAGATCAACCTTCTTCAATGATTCGAGATTGTTGTATGAAATGGAAGGTGCATCACCACATTTAAGGGTTAAAGATTGATCATCATTCCTAAGAGTAATCTCTCCTTCGTAAACATCGATTAAAGCATGAGCCGTCCTAAGAAAGGGTCGCCCGAGTATCAACGGTACTCGAGGATCGGCTATAAAATCAAGCACAACAAAATCGGCGGGAAAGTAAAATTTCCCTACTTTGACGAAAACATTTTCGGCGACACCGGTTGGTTTGGAAATTGTACGGTCGGCTAATTCTAACACCATTTTTGTTTCAGTTAGGCCCGGGAGTTGAAGCTTTTTCCAAATGGATAAAGGCATGAGATTGATACTAGCACCTAAATCGGCAAGGGCTAAGTAACTATCGAACTCCGAAAAATCACATGGAATGAGAAATCGACCGGGGTCACCTAGCTTTTCCGGAAGCTTTTTTAGGACAACCGCACTACAATTTTCATTCAACGGCGTTTTGGTCAATTCGATCAACTTGTCTTTGTTATTTAACATCTTTTTAAACATTGACGCAAACTTTGGCATATGAATGAGAGCATCCGCAAAACTAATCTCAAAATGAAGGTTTCGAAAGATTCTCAATATACGTGTAAAGAAAGACTGTCATCTTTTCAAGAATCTTTTTTTTGATCCTTGACGGGTAAGGCAATTTAGGTTTGACTTTGTTAGCAACGAAAGAATGTTCTTCGAGTGGATCTTTGTCTTTGGTTGTTCTGGGACACAATGGAGGAGCTTGGATCTCGGTGCGCGGTACTCTGATAAGCCTGTGTCACCTCACTTCTTTTCCTCCACCGCGAAGGTCCACGTATGAAACACCACTACGAGTTTGTAATTGCCTTGGCTTCAGTTCCTAGGAGTTGGATGGTATTGCTGGTAAAGTACTTGTACCTTGATGGTGGTTGGTGTGAGAGCGTATGGAATGAAAACTGGAGCATCATTTATTAAAATCATACTTGTTTCGTTGGAGAATCATTGGTAAACTCTTTAAAAATCTTTTTGGTTGCTGTGAAAAGGATCCAACTTCATGTGCAAGTTATTCTCATTCCGCACATTTGCGTTAAGCAAACTTTAAAATCGTTGTTAATACCCTTAATTTGTGAAACGGGAAGTTAAGGCATGATGAGCCAAGGTTGATTTGGTTTGGTGGTTGGTATTGGGCTGGTAAACTTGATTTGGTTGTTTTGACGGTTTTGGGTTAAAATTTGGTTCCACGGTTTTGGTTGAAATGAGAAATTGGGTTCCTTGGGACGTTTTGGTTTCCTGTTGTTTGAACATTCGTTGGTTGAAACCCGGGGGTCTCATTTTGACTTGCCAAATTTGAAGGTTGGTTTCTTTGGAAGAAAATTTCCAACGGCTGCGTGTTTAAATTGTTGGATGTTGTCATTAAAAACGGGGAAATCGTTTGCCACTCGAGTTAACTGACAATGATAAAATTTTGGATTTGATCCACATGTGACACAACTCCCAATTGCTTGACGGTGCTGGAGTAGTAACAACAAATCTTCATTCATTCAATCATTTGTTTCATCTAAGAGTCATCTTATCCTTAATAGAAGCGGCTATTTGTCATTGCATATCAAAGAATTATTAGAAGGTAAGAATGAGAAAGAGGAGCTTCCGTACTCACTCTTGAATCACTAGCACGACTCCTTGAGTAACGAACTTTTGACTTGCTTTCAATAATCGCTAACCTTCAGGAGCATCTTGTCTATAAATTGCCACCCGCAGCGTAAAAAAAAAAAAAAAAAAAAAAAAAAAAATTAAAAAAAAAACAAAAATAAAAATAAAAAAATAATTAAAAAAATTCTAAGGCATCCTTGATCGTTGGGACCCATTCCAAAGAATTGTAAAAAGTATCGAGTTGGTGTAGTTCCGAAAAGCATGGTGAGGACATTGACGAAGGAGTCCTTTAAAACGTTCCCATGCTTCATTGAAGGTTTCGTTTGGTTCTTGGAAAAAATTGGTGATTTTGTTTCGAATGTATGTTGTTTTTTATGGTGGGAAGAATTGGTTTATAAATTTTGAAACAAGGTCGTCCCATGTGAGAATTGATCTAGGAGGTTCCTTGTCTAACCAATCTCGGGCTTCATCGTCTAGAGAAAAAGGGAAAAGCAAAAGCTTAATCGAAGTGTTCGGAACTTCAGGATGTCTAAACGTTGAAGTGACCTTGTTAAAAAATCGAAGGTGATTGTGAGGATATTGTCTACCCGTAAACTTATTGCTTTACAAAAGATTGATTAAAGGTTGTTTAAGCTCGAAATTGTTAGCATTTATCGGTGGAACAACTATAGCATCTTCATACCCCTCGATGGGTGCTTGTAACATTTGGGCCATATACGATGTCGGCCCATGAACAATTTTTGATCGGACAATTGGTTTTCATTTATTCCTCTAAATCAAAATTTTCAACAACAACCGGAAGAGTTTGTTGTTGTCGACGTCTTTAAGATTGTGAACGAGTGCGCATAAAAAGAAAAAAAACTAAAAATTAAAAAGCAAAACTTTACACTAATTGGTTTTATATGTTTATTAACGAACCATAATGATTTTTAACGTTACACGTAAGAACTTAAACCATATATCACCTACTTTACGTTACTCTCAAAAATTGCTTTTCAAGGTAGCCGTACTTCGGAGACAGAAATGGAGACAACAGATGGCAAGTGTTAAAACTTTTAGTTCGAGTTGGGAACCACAACTTCACCGAACTTATATGGATTAACACCTCCGTTGAGAATGTTATATTTTGGTATTTTTACCAATTGGTGACTTTTATCTCTTAATTAAAAAGGAAGATTTTTTATATTTTTTATTTTTCTATTTTTTTTATCTTTTACTTATACTAAAAAGAAAAGGAAAATATTTTTTTACTTTTTATATTTTATAATTTTTTTTTTGGATTTTTTGAATTATAAAACAAAAATGAAACTTCGAGGGTAAAAGGATCTTCAAACCAAATCAACAAACACAAAACGAAGGAATCTTAAACACTAATCACCGGCAGCGGTGCCAAAAACTGATTGCGAGTTTTATATACCCAAAATATATATACTAATATAACTTTAAGAGTAATTAAGAAAATTACCAAGTTACCCTTGATAAAATTCACTCTCAAAAATATATATAATATAATATATAATACGTATATTAAACCGGGCAAATATGATCACCCGGGTCGTTTCCCCAACGACTAGTGAAATTGAATCCTCGTTTAAGTCCGGATTATGATTTGAATAAGCAAATAGATGATTTGATGATCTATTACTACTAAATAAAAAGCAACAATTAAAATGGACAATTAAAATCAATTAAACAATTAAACTAATACGGGTAACAATTAAAACGCGACAAATAAACAAGTAAACTAAAATTAAACCCTAAAAATGCAAACTAAATTTCTAAACCTAAGATAGGACAAAAGAAAATTTTAGGAAAAAGAAAAACATTTTTTTTGATTATTTTTGAATTTATTATGAATTAAAAACTAATTTAATCTAATTAAATCTTAAATAATAGCGAATTAAGTTCTAAAAATTTGGAAAAATGATTTTTAAGCTTAGAAAAGTCTAAAATGTTATAAAAGCAAAGAAAACTATTTTTAACTATTTTTATTATTAAAATCCTATTTTTAAAATTTAAAATAAAAGCTAAAAAATGAAATTTAAGATCTAAAAAGTGTAAAAATGATTTTTCTAGATGTAAACCTAAAGCATTTTTTTATAAAACTAAAAATTATTTTTTTGTATTTTTCTGAAACTTTTTCTATTTTTTATGTATTTTATAAGATTTTACCTTTCGAAAAATGATTAAAAATAAAATAAAAGCTAGAAAAATTTGAAAAATTCAGGAAAAGTCCTAAACACTAGCAGGAACACAAGAAAAATAAGAAAAACAAAAATGCTTAACGAATAAGCTCTCAAATCAGTTTAATAAGCTACGGCTTTTTTTATAACAAGGAAAACTAAAACGTGTACTAGTATTAAATAGTGTGTTATACTAATGGATGAGCTAATGTAGCAAACTGGTTAAGTCATTGGTGTTGTGTGTGGGAGGTCGTGGGTTCGAGTGTGGTAGCAACTCCTTTTTGCTCTTTTTTTTTACTTTTATGAAAAACTAAATACTAGGACTTATAGAAGACACAAAAATAAGCTACTTTAATAAAGGAAACATAAGCTAAAACTAACTTATAAGCTCAAAATCAGCTTATATAAGCTGTTGTCACAGTGAGTGGGCTTTTGGGCTTATTCTCACTTAAAAGCTTGTAACAAGCTTAATTTAAGCTTAAAACTAAAAAGGAAAAGTGTTCTAAGAATCTTATAAGTAGCTTAATCTAAAAATGAAAAGAAATTAGAGCTTAAAGTACTTTTAAGCTACTGAAAATAAGCATGATTTAGACAAACTCAGGACATAAGCAAATTAACACAAAATTCAAATGAGCTAAAAAACTTAAAAAGCTAAACTGGACTCTAAAACTTTTAAGGACTTATTAAACTACTTATAATCTATCTATATAAGCTATAAATTCTACCACCTTAAGCTAAGATTCAAAAAATAATAAGCTAAATTACTAACCTACTGTTTTTGGCTTTTGATAGTTTTTGTGACTTTTGACAGCAACATTAAGCTATGTAAATAAGCTAGAAAATGAAATTTAAGTCTTAATCTATATTGAGCTATACGTAGACTAGAAAATTCTAAAAGATGAGCTATTAAACCCTAACTTTGCTGACTTAATTTGGGGCTTAAGGATCAGCAGTACTAAGTAACTTAGTACTGCTGTTGCACTTTGCACAAATGCAAAGCTATAGTGCAGGTTACTAAAGAGTAAAGCCTGCACTAAAACATACTCAATTTGATAGAACACAAATCAAACACTTATAAGGCTAGGATCAAAATTAGCAAGCTAAGATCAAAGCAAAAAGTACCCTGGTGCAAGAATACCTAAATTAAGTCATACCTTTTGAAATTTTGAACTCTAACTTATAAAAACTAAATAAAAACTAATCTTAAATGAAAACTCAGCTGACTCAAGCAAATTTCACAAGTAATGTTGACTTTTAGAGGTCAAACACACTTATGCCAAACACCCCTGTAACTACCTAGACAGTTAGATTAAGCTACTAAATTTGAAATCTATTAAACAAATGCTTAATACCAGATAATTAATAGATTAAAACAACTTTAATAAGCATGAATTAACAACTAAATAAGCAATAATCTAAGACTTAAGCTATTTTACTATATTTTTGGTGTTTTAGGGGTTTTTAAGATAATTATATGAAAAACTATGATTCAAACTAAGAAAGTTAAAAACAGATAAACAACTATGATGCTTAAGCTAGATAAAACTCAAATAAGCACTGATAAGCAAATTCAATAAGCAAATAAGCATATCTAAGTTTAGAAAGCTATAAAACTAATATTTAAAGCAAGAAATTAAAGGAAAACTTACAATGCACCTCTAGCTAAACAAGAGGACCCTAATAGGCAGCTTCAAGCTCCCTAGCTTATTAATAAGCTAGGGTATAAGTCCTTGGGATCTCTTCCATGTTAAAATCCCCTTCCAAAAGCTCAATTCCAATAAGATCCATGATAAATGTAAGTTACACTGTTTTAAGGTTTAGAAAGGATTAAATCTGAATTGATTAAGCTTTATTTCAGCTTATAGACTAAAAGAACTTATTAAGAGCTTATTAGCTTATTGAGACAACTTGGATTATTAAGAGAGCTTATAAAAAGAAACTTTGAGAAATTAAGAAAAACTGAATTTCATTAATAAAAAGCTTTCTTACAATACTTAAAAGGAAAATTACAAGATTAAAACAACATTAAGCTAGGAATTAAAATTTAAGCTACAACTAAATTAAGCTACGTCTAGATAGCGTGTGTGTGAGAGGTGAGGCTCTATTTATAGCCTGCCTTAGATCCTTCTAGCCTCTTGCCTTGCTCTCCAATCCTTTTAATCCTAGCCAATCACTTCTTCAATCATTTGAGCATCAATTGTGGCCGTTTGATCAAATTGTGCACTCAAGGATTGCTAAGCTGTCATTCCTTGATGTGACAGCTTGTGCTTTCTTTGTGAGTGAGTTTAGCACAAAAACCTACACCCATTATGCTTCTTCCATTGATGACGTGGGAGGAGATCTTGAGTGAGGATAAGTAACCCCTTGATTTGACTGTTTTGACCCTGCTATCGTACTTGTGAGCTCTTGAATTGACTTCCTTTCCCATCAATTCTTATTTGCCCTTTGTTTTACCATGGGGGTGAAAGTGGTACGATGGGTGAATAGTAAATGGGTTCGCGCCCTTTTTTTGACAGTTAAAACTGTTATACTTTGAGAAGTTTGCGCATTTGGTCCTTGTCTTCCTTTCCTCTTTGTCTAGTTATAAATAACTTAAAGAAATTGCAAGTTTAGTCCTTGTGGTTTGTTATAAAAGGAAATGGGCTAAGATACATGGGCTTATTGATCTGGGTAAGGCCCATTAGAGGTGAGGGGCTATTTTTGGACTTTTGTGAAACTTTGAGGGTTAAAATGGAATATTGTGGGTCTTGTTGACTTTTGTTGACCAATGATTGACTTTTCTTTGACTGGATTTGACTGAGGCTTGACTTTCCTGGCTTCGGCTTTGATTCTTTGGCTTCTTTTTGTACTCTTCTGATTCCTGTGTCCGTGCTTGCCTATTTTTGATTGTTTTCATGTGATTTTAGATATATCCGCACCTGCACACACAAAACACAAATACAAGCATATTTTTGCCATTTTTGGTCTGTTTTTGGGTTTAATTAGGTTATTTTAGATATTAACGGATATGTGTATTCTACACTTATCAGATTCATCTTTATAGCTATCATAGATTAATACTTATGGCCGTTTTCGTGAAGGGTTAAAATTCTGGTTTGATAGTCGGGTACTAAAATTTCATTTCCTATGGCTCTCAAACTTTTTAGAGGACGAGCCTTACATTTTTGAAAACTAGACTCAAAGGGATTTCCAAGTGTGAAAGCCTCATACTTAGATCATTTTCGAGCTAAGAGTTATGAGGTCATTCAATTGGGTTAAAAAGAGAATCTGAATATTTACATCTTGAATTGAAATCTAGAACGTGTAGATACACATAGGTAAAATAAGAATTGATAGATGAAACTTAGTAGGTGTTTTATTCCCTATAAGACCAGGTTAAACATCAATTTTGAAGTATAAATACTTTGGGTAAGTCGTAATGCAATGTCGTGCATATCTTGTAGACATATCTCATGATCATGTGATTATTTTTACGTATTGACTTATTTTATTATACTAAGATGCGTCATACCTTTTAGGTGGTGCTTAGGTGTACTTTTATCTCATCTAAAGATTCATCTACTTCTGATCACTGGCTTGGCGTGAGTTCATAGCCCCACCTGTTTCTCTGTTTAATGTTGTCATAAACTGTTATCGGTGAGAATAATGCGCGTTTACTAATGCAAATGTATTTATTTCTACTACTTAAGCGTTACATGACTTGTTAATACTGGTTGTTTACTCATGAATCGTACTAAAGCTTGAATTTGCTACTACAGGATTTGAATCACTGAATTCTTATAGATGAAAACTGAGAGTTTTGCGCACATTACTTATGTACATTGGACACAAGTGTTTTTTTCATTGTAAGGCGATTCCAGTCATTCTATTGCCTAAGTACCCTTTTTGCATTAAGTCCCCTTCTCTGTAATGAACGTTATGACTAGTGTATAAACGCAAGTGTGGTGGAAGATCTAAGCGGGATTGACCAATCCCCCGTCAGGGCTTGGTTTCTAGTTAACCAGTTGACGCATTTAACATTTGAGGTATTTCGTCAGGATTTTGGGCACATCTGTATCTATTTTGGGCACAATCCCAAGTACTGGTTTGATTACAGTTATTACATTTAAGGTTTGGTCCATAGCTAGTGCATATAAACATAATTCTTTTAGACTTGGTAATTGTTTCTCTTTCCTACAATGAGTGTAAGTCTTGGGGCCACTACTAAACGTCTCTTGATTTATTACATCACTACTTGGATTTCGGAAAAAATACTTTTAAATGTTGTAACACTACTTTTCTTACTGAAACCTTATTTGAGTTATTTCAATACTGATTTTACTTAAACCTATGAATTCACCAACATTATTGTTGACCTTTTTTGCATGTATTTTCTCAGGTTATTATATTGCTAGCTGAGCATTGGAGTACTGGAAGCTCGGATATTCAAAACTGTAAGAACCACGATTTCTCACATTCGATAACCATTTATCTTATATAGACAATGTAGTTAGGTTTGCACGCTCGTAACTTGTGTTAAAAGGAAATGTTTGGGACCTGGTAACGCTGATATTTAATTAATCGAATGTGACATTGGATAAACGTCTCTTGTGAGGTCGTTTTAGTAATTGTGTGGTGTCTATAGAAGGAGCACCCCAAGGTATTCGGCGAGTGTTGTTGCGATTAGGGTGTTGCACCATCCACCAGTTATGTTAATCCATTATTTGCTAAAGACACACAAGAACAAAAGTATGTTAAGCAACCTATAATTATTAACAACACAATTGGTGATGATTATATTGATAGCAATATTATAGTTGATGAACCAAATGGAGATGTTAATAATGGCAGTGTTGAATACGATAACAATGTTCTAGAATCATATGCATTAGAGAAATTAGCTAGAAATGCGTATAAGGAAGCTGAGAAACAATAAAAATTTGCTCAAAAAGTTCAACAACAAAACACAATGTTGACTAAACAGCTTGAGTCGTATAAGGAAAGGGTTTGGGTTTTTGAAATGACCAAAGGAAATAACACTACCTATTTTAATAAGTATGTTAAGGTTGATCGAAAAGGAAAATGATTTGAACAAGAGTCACAATCTCAATTTATTCATGATCGAGACATTATTCGAGATCTAGAACAACAACGTGATAAATTAGACTTGTCTGTTGTTGAATTAAAATGACAAATTGTGGAACTTCAAAAGACACAGTCAATTTTGAAATGAAGAATGAGTGAAAACAAGATAAATATCATGACATTGTTCTAGATCTTGAAGCAAGAGCTAAAAAGAATGAAGATGTTGTGTTGAAAATGGGTAACTCCTTATAAGGAATGTTTATGCTTGGACCAAAACTAATGTCATTTTATGATTCAAAAGTAAAACATGGTTTGGGGTACACAAATCCTTATACTCTCAAGAAAAGCAATTTCTCAGAATCTAAAATTATACGATGCTTCTTGCCTTGATGATTGGAAAACTCAATGAATGTTAGAGATACTGAGGACATACTTGATGATGCAACCAAAAGTCAAATCAAAATGAAAAAGAACTCATAAGATCTAATTGCTATTGAGAAAAACAAAATGTTTGGACAATTGATTACAAAAAGTTAAATGCTCTTTACGAAGATTTTGTTCCACAAGAGAAATTTTTTGCTGAACAAAAATATTTCTCATCTTCTTTTATATCTTCTGAAAATTCTTCCAATGCAAGTTCACCGTATTCATCTTCTGAGACAAAAACAACTGAGACACCAATGCTAAGTGCAAATCCAATGCTCGTAGATTTGAATAAAATAGAAAATGTTTTCAAAACATTGTTTGAGCTATTACAAACGAGTTCTAAACGAGAAAGCATTTTCTACACCTCTCCGGAAGAAATACGGTTAACTAACTTTTGTCAACAAGAAGTAAAACCAATTCTTAATGAGTTGCATTTGCATTTTTAAATCTTTCAAAAACGATTTTTAAGAGATATAAAAGAAATGAAAGATGTTTTTGACTCAACAAAAAATTATCTTAGTGAAACATGGAAACAAAATGAACTTTTAAAAGAACAACTCTTAGAAGCAAAATGAACTTTCAAATTCAAATTCGAATTTGAATTACAATTGCAACATGAAAAAGAAAGACGCAAATGTGAATCTTCTTTGAAAAACGTTAGTGAAACCTCTTGGATATCAAAAATGGAAAAGCTTGAGTGTGAGAACGTGTCTTTGGAATTTCAAGTACAATCTTTGACAAAAGAATGAGACAATGTCAAATTAGAATATCAAAAGCTTTTCGATTCAATCAAAAGGACATGAACTCAAACTCAAGGGGAAATCAATGAGTTGATTGAGAATGTTAATCAAAAGACATATGCCTATGCGGTTGTTCGTGGTCAAAATCAAGATCTTTTGATAGCAATATCTGAGTTAAAAGCTAAACTGAAAAAATACTAAAAGGTACGTCTTAAAAAAAAAAAAAAAAAAAAAAAAAAAAAAAAATAAAAAATAAAAAAAAAAAAAAAAAAAAAAAAAAAAAAAAAAACAAAAAAATATGAAACTATAGTTTGGCAAATATATTGTTTCTCATAATCTTATTTGTATCAAACGATGAAATAAACTATTGTTTCAAAAGAAAACCGTTGCTCCTAAAACAGAAAAGAAACATGTCTTGTCAAAAACAGTCACTTTACAAACTTTACCTATCAAACAACAAGCTGTTGAAACAAACAAAAATGTCATAGCACCGGGAATGTACAAAGTTGAAAAGATACAAAACATAAATACCAACAAAGCTAAGAGTGTTTTATCTTCTACAGGACTGAGAGTTATTTCTAAGTGTTATAATACCATCGCATAAAGAGTCATTTTCAAGATATTGTCTTATCCCACACTAAGAATCATCCGAGAAGGCAAAGTTCTGCTAGGACAAATAAAACGTCATAGTTACTTCTAAGAATGATGACTCAAACAAAAAGATTGTAACTATTAATGTCATAAACATCGCTCTTATAGCGAAGAATGTATTGTTTGCTTCTTGGCTAAGAAGTGTCTATTCCGTGCAGGTAATTTTATTCGGTCATGAAATGTCCTTGTAACCTAAAAATGGAATGTGCATTCAAAAGTTAGGAGAGCCTTATTCACTACTTCTAGAACAGTAAAATCTAAGTTTGAAGATCCTACTCTCGTAGTTTCAAAGACTAGGTTTTCTATTAAGACCGTTCAATCCAAGTCCTTAGATACTACTCCCGTAGTTTCTAAAACTAAGATTGTTGTGGTTACTCCTTTAAGTGCCAAACATAAGGTTTCTAGTGCTTTTAAGTTGCGAGACAGTTCACTTAGAAACTACATGAAGAACAAAATTCAAACTAGTTGTATGTGGCAAAAGTGGTACGAATTACAACCAAATGTTGGTTGGTCACCTGTTAAAACGCCTCCGAATGTTAATGGTCAACCCACTATTAAAACATCGGTGTCTATTAACAAATGGGTAGTCAAATTGTCCACTTGTCCAGAAATGTTGTCTTTATGTATGCAGGTATTTCAAATCGTTTGGTGGATTGTTGATAGTGGTTATTCAAAGCATATGACGGGTGATCGATCACTGCGAAAATTTCATTGAGAAATTCATAGAATTGTCCGCTGTTAGAAACGATCATTTCGCAGCAATCACAGGCTATGGCGATTATGTATAAGGCAATATCACTGTTTGTCATGTATATTATGTTGAAGGTCCTAGGACAGAAGCCTCTACAAGTGTCTGACAATACTGTGACGTGATCGAAAAGTTGCGTTGCTCTAAATGCATGCGAATTGCAATCTAGAAGGAAGATCGTTTACTTACAGAGATCGGAATCAAATTGTGTATAACAATATCTATGTCCGATACGTTGCTCTTCACCTGTTTGTCTTATATCCAAAGCCACTTCGAAAAAGTTATGGTTAAGGCACCGCAGACTATCACACCTTAAATTCGGTACCATAAACAATCTTACCAAACATGACCTGGTTGATGGTCTTTTGAAATTCAAATACAGAAAAGATCACATTTGTTCTGCATGTGAGCGGGGAAAGATCAAGAAAGCTTCTCATCAACCTAAAGTGGTTCCAAGTAATCATTCCAAGTTGGAATTGTTACACATGGATTTATGCGGTCCAACGCGGGTAGCATCAATCAATGGAAAGCGATATATTCTTGTGATAGTTGATGATTATTCTCGATTCACATGGGTATATTTTCTTCGCACAAAAGATGAGACTCCCGAGATAATCAAAAATTTCATTGCTCGAGTTCAATTGAAATACAATGTCAAAGTTTGCAAGATTCGAACCGACAATGGTATTGAATTCAAGAATGCAACTCTTAAAGCTCATTATGACAAGTTAGGCATTATGCAACAATTTTTGATTGCTCGTACGCCTCAACAAAATGGTGTTGTTGAACTACGTAATCGTACTCTTGTCGAGGTTGCACGCATAATGCTTATCTTTTCACGCTTACCAGAATTTCTTTGGGCCAAGGCAGTTTCCACCGCTTGCTTTACTCAAAATCGGTCAATATATCATACAAGGTACAACAAAACTCCATACAAACTTCTTCATGGCAGAAAACCAAATGTGGAGTATTTTCATGTGTTTGGTTCATTGTGTTATCCAACAAATGATCGAGATGATCTTGGAAAAATGAAACCTAAAGCAGACATTGGTATCTTTATTGGTTATTTAGAAACATCAAGAGGGTTTCGAATTTATAATTGACGCACCAAAAAGATCATGGAAACCATCCACGTCAAGTTTCACGAGCTTACAGCTATGGCTTCTGAACATGATAGTTTAGAACCCGGTTTTCAACGATTCATCAATGATGATTCATCAGCAGAATCCATGAATATTCCGTCTAAGGAAGATTTGGATAATTTGTTCGGGCCAATGTACGAAGTATACTTTGAGAAGAGGTCTTCTAACACGTCCATCAATTTCGTTGCACAACAAGTTCATAATCATGAAGACTCATCTTTGATATCTTTAATTGTTGTTAAAGAACACGAGGCTCCTCCCATTGTATCTACATCCAAAGAATAAACTTCTCTAATTCCCTTGAATGAGGTTGATGAAACCAATCAAGAAGACTCTGCAAATTTTGATGGTAATACGGTCTTTATTCCATATAATGTCCCAAACTTTAAGGAAAGTCTTAGTCATCTACTACTGCCTTAGATCCATCAAATATGCATGGAGTTCCACAAGTACAACCACACCAACACCATATCTTAGACTAAAGCTCAGCCTTTAGAATCAAGTTGTAATGCAAACCCATCCAAACCGTGTGAATGACTCAGCAACAACTTGAGACTGATTCTGAGATATGCATGTATGCATTAACAGGCAGTACGCGCGAACCAAAGAACGCAAAGAATCCAGGTCAGCTGACATAATTAGATAGAATCACATGCAAGACGAGGTTACATCAATTCGAGTGACAGAGGTTTGGGAACTAGTTCCTAGACTATTTGGAAAGAATATAATTGCTGTCAAATGGATCTGGAAGAACAGAAGTGATGCAGAAAATATTGTCATTCGAAACAAATCTCGTCTTGTGGCAAAGGCATATAAGCAGGAATAGGGGATAGATTTTGAGGAATCCTTTGCTCCGGTTGCTCGTCTTGAAGCCGTTCGAATGTTCGTTGCTTTTGCTGCACATAAAAATATTACAATCTTTCAGATGGATGTCAAGACTGCATTTCTTAATGGTCCATTGAAAGAGGAGGTTTATTTTAGCCAACCTGATGGATTTTTTGATCCAGACTTTCCAGATCATGTTTACAGGTTGAAAAAGGCATTATATGGTCTCAAACGAGCTCTACGAGCATGGTATGACAAACTGTCTTCATTTCTAATTGAACACCATTTTACTAAAGGTATTGTTGACCCGACTTTGTTTACACGACGTCACGGGGGAGACATATTACTTGTTCAAGTATATGTCGATGACATCATTTTTAGGTCTACTAATCCAGATTTTTCAAAACGATTGAAAAATAATTTTGAAATGTCTATGATGGGTGAACTTAAGTTTTTTCTTGGACTTCAAGTTCACCAATCTCACCGTGGCATATTCATTAGTCAGTCACAATACGCAATTAAGCTTTTAAAAAAACATCGTATGGATGAATGTGTCTCAATGAGCACACCTATGGCCACTGAGAACGGATGCTGAATTACAAGGTATCTCTACTACCAAAATGACTTATTGTCGAATGATTGAAGGCTCTTGTAGCAACAACCAGTCGCCTAGATATTGCTTTTGCCACCTTTGTTTGTGCTCGTTATCAAGCACGTCCTACGGTCAAACACCTCAAAGAGGTTAAGTGGATGTTTCACTACCTAAGACAATCCTACAACATGGGCCTTTGGCATCTGAAGGATTCTGGATTTGAACTAATTGCATATTCAAACGCAGACCATGCAGGATGTAAAGACGACTACAAAAGCACATCATGAGGCTTATAATTCTTTGGTGAAAAGCTCGTGAGCTGGAGTTCTAAAAATCAAGATTATACTGCGATGTCTACAGCTGAAGTTGAGTATGTATCATTGTCTGCGTGTTGTGCACAAGTCATCTAGATGCGTACACAATCACTAGACTATGGAGACAAGTACAACAGGGACCGAAGTATTACGATTCAAAGAACGCTATTGCTATTTCATGCAATCCGGTTCAGCATTCGGGTACAAAACACGAGACATCGGTAATAATTTTATAAAGATCATGTTGAAAAGGGAACGGTGGAATTATACTTTGTCGGAATAGAATACCAACTTGCGGATCTATTTACTAAAGCTCTTCCCAAAGAATGCTTTGAGTACTTAGTTCATCGCATTGGTATGTGTAGGTCCTTGGTATAGGATCTGACTAGCCTTTGTAAGACGATAGATAACTTGAATAAATCCAAATTAACTTATACGAGAGACACTGACTATGGAATTATCAAGTGTTAAGCGGATTCTTAACACAAGACTAAAGAAGAACGAGATTTCTAAAATGCTATAACTCTAGTGCTTCTAGTGATATGTCCAATCACTTACGTCGTACATAACATTGGCCTGAGGGTTGTCCGCTTATCACCAGGAAAGCCCTAAGGGCTTTACCAAACTCATAGGATAATACATATCCTTTCTAAGATATCTCCTGAGATATTCGCTAAGATAACTATATACTATTTGTTACATAAACACCGTAACGAAAACAGTACTAACTATGACCAGTACTAACTCTACCAGTACTAACTTAGTACTGCCAGACTTAACTTAGTACTGCCAGTATTAACTTAATACTAACAGAACTAACTATCACTACCAGACTTAACTGTTATACTACCAGTATTAAGTCTGTTACAATCTATTTTCCCCAACAATCCTCCCCTAACTTGATCTTCACTTGGAACCGGCAAGGTCCTTCATACATCGTGAGCTGTATTTTAAAACACTTAGCTTTCGAGGATTTTGTAAATAGAATTGCTTCCAAGTTATTCTTGATCTGCTACACTTCAAGCCTTTCGTCTTTTTTCTTGGCAGCAACTATCTTCAAAGCTCTTTAGCAATCCATCATATCAGCACAGTACAATTTTGTACATTCAAATCATTTAAGTTTTCAGTCCTATTCTCATCACTTCCAGGCGTTTAACTCCTGTGAGAGGTGAATCATTGAAAATTTTAAATGGATTTGATGTCTCTTTACCAGTTAGCCATTTACGCTGGAGTATCCAGTCCTTGGCCCACCAGAAAAAGTGTATGTCCTTGGTTAACTGAAAACTATTTCAACTCCCAGTACTTGAACATTGTAGGTAAATACCATATGGTTTTTGGCAAACCATTACAGCCATAAACGGATTTGATATGCCTTTACCTGTAGCCGTTTGCTCAGGGCTAGTCAATCCTTTGGCACCTAGAAAAGGTAAATTCCATGGTGGATTGATAACCATGTCAACTCTTTGTACATGAAACTTGGTGAGTTGATATACCATCCACTTTTTGGTAAAGTGTCAACCATCTAATATGGATTTGCAATTTGTCTTTACCATAAGCCATAATCTTATGGACTAGTTATGGTTTTTCCACAGCCTTTACCACAAGCCATAAACTTGTGGGCTAGCCAACTCTTCACTTAAACAGATATGGTGAGTTGAAAACCATACAACTTATTTGCAAGTTGTCAACCATAGAACGGATTTGAGAAGTCTTTACCAAGAGCCGTTTGCTCCTGGACTAGCCAATTCTTAGGGCGATTAGACAGGTGACTGATAACCATTTGTTGTTTTATGCATACACCTTCCCCCCCAACCCCCAACCCCCACCACGTGTGATCCTTCCTCAGATCTGTCCTAGACTTCTAAACGCTTCAGACTTCTCTACGTCCTAAACCAGCTTCTTTTCATCATGTTTAACAAGTTTGTAGCAATTTTCATCTGCTTTCCCTCCGTTGTAGTTTCTTCTAGCTAACATGGCTTTGCATATCTCAGCAGATAATGGATATTTCCTTTCAATCAACATATATATATCCATTGACTCTAAGTTTAAACAGTGTACTCTACAGGAATCATAATATCTCCAACTTATGATCCTTTGCTGACCTAACAAACTCCAAACAAGATCTGTACTAAGAGGTTCTTCAAACATATTCTTTAAATACTTCCATAATACCTTTTCTAGCTCATCCTCTGGTCCATCCATCCCATATCTATTCATTACAATCCTATATAACTCAGTAAGATCATCTCTAGATATATCCTTCAGCATAGCACCAAAATTAATGTACACTATATCAGTTCCATCTTCCCTAACTATTTGGTACACTCCTTTTTCTCCTTGCTTGATGATCTTATAGGTAGCTATACTAGGTGATTTCATAGCTACAGGAACAGGATTAATTGGAATTTTAGTACCTGAGACAGAATCATCTTGTTCACTAACTTCATCTGAATCTTCTGAATCATCCTTATCAAGGTCTGTATGCAATCCTTTCCTTGCCATTTGTTTTCTCCTCTTCCCAGACTTCTTGGTTGGCTCAACATCCTTTACTTCATCATCTTTCAGTCTTTTTGTAGTCTTTGTCTGAAGCTCTTCACCAAATCTTTTCAAACTAGCTTTAGTGGCTTCAAAGTTTATTGGTGCAAAAGATTCAACCTGTTTCACCAGCTTATCAAATTCTTCCTTAACTTCTTCAAAACTCAAATTCTTCAGCTGAGATAACTTCCATGTCCCCTGATTCTTCAAATAATTCATCATATATGTCTTCAGCTGTGATTGGGTCATGGGCTTATTTCTTTTAGCTCTTGCTCTTTCCTCTGCAAAATATTTCTTCCTTTGATTTACTAGATCAACCATCTTCTTTGCAAAATCTTCTCCTTGTAAGTCACTTCCTAGCATACTTTTTGACAACTCTGCATTAGCTTCAATCTTTGCTCTAATTAAATCCCAATCTTCATCTGTGTAATGCTGAGCTTCAAATTGAACTTGAGCTCTTCTTTTCTTTTGTTGCTCATTTAATTCTTCTTCTTCTGCAATTCTTTGTGCTAGGAGAGAATCCAAATGTACTTGTTTAGCCACCTCTTCTTTCTGTAAAGTATCCAATCTGATTGCTTCAGCAAGGCTAGCTTCCTCCTGTAAAATTTGTTCCTTTGACTTCTTAGGAGTTTCTTCAATTTCTTCACTGATCCATAGGAGCATTTTCCTTCTCTTTTGGCCATTTTCATGAGAAGAAGAAGACTTCTTAGCGCATAACAGTACAAACTAGTTCACTGCCAGTAACTAGAGTTGTTCACTAACATTATATTAAGTTCAATACTGCCAGTATTACGTCTTCAGCAGTATTAACTTGTTTCGCACCAGTATCAACTTCTTCTGAAAATCCAAGCCCTTGAGACTACCTTAGTTTCCCTTGGTCCCTTTTCTTCTCTTGGTATCTCCTACCCATGTCCAATAGACCTTGGCTTTAAATAGGCAACATTAGAGAGGAGTTTTTGGCTGCTTCAAGAGTATTTGGACTTATGTCTTCCACTTGTTTCCTCCCCTGAAGCATATACTTTTTTGTGTTGACAAGGGAGTAACCAATCCTTGTACTGAAGAATCGAGATCATCTTGACTTTCCTTCCCCTAAACCTCAGGTTCTTCCTCATCAGAGTCTGACAAAACCAAAATTCCCGTCTCCTTTTCAAAAACCCTTCCAACTTTCTTCAACCTCTAGACTAACTTCACTAAGCATTTCCCATGGTCAGCATGGTTTTGTTATGAGATCCGTTTTCCAGGCTGTCATGATGCGAGATACAACTTAGGAACTTCATGAGTAAATCATCCATAGTCATTTGACTTTGAGCCATGTATCTTGGGGGGTAAAGAAGTGAAGGAGGACAGAGATGGGCTCCTCATAGTATGTGCTCAAGTGGTGTAGGTTAGTTGTCAGGTAATTGGTGAAGTATAGGTGTAGGGATAGGTGGTGGTGTAGTATATAGCGGGATAGTTTAGTTGTTTGGTAAAGTTGTAGGGATAGATTGGTGGTGTAGGTGTAGGGATAGTGTGGTGGTGTATTTTGTGTGTAGGGATAGTGGTGGTGATTGACTTGAAGGTGTTGATGGAGGGATGGTTGGATTTGAGCACATCAGCATGTTCTTGTCCTCCATTTGGGTTTAGTAGCAACAAGTAACATAGAAGGCAATAAAGGTCTTGGTGCCCCTCGAAAACCCCTTTTTATATTCCCAAAGATCTTTTTGGTCAGGCTCACAGCTAGATAAAGGTGTTTGTCTTCCGTTTGAATATTTAAGATCATTTGCAGAAATCGAGGATACATCAAAAACTTTGTCTTGCTTTTCAAATTTGCCACCATACCATCAAAAATAAGCTTTGAAAAATTATAAACTCTACCAGTGGATAGACACGAGTCAAAGCCGAATCAATATTGCAGCCAGGAATTGATCCCATCCACCACTTATTAGAGCTGTATACAGTGCAAAAGATGTGTGACTAGTATCTCCATTGTGGTGTGAAAAAACTTTTCCAAAAAGTAAAGTTCCAACAGTAAGGATACCCTAGTTTGGCCCCCATTCCCTCAAAGAAGTCATCATTTGGCAACATGTTGAATCCTTGTGGCGTCTCTAATTGAAGTGAATCCCCCTAATTGACGCCTCAGAGATTGTGTCCTTCTGGTATCAATGAGTGCCGTTATTTCCTAGAGTCCCATTAGCTTGAGTAATGGTAGTAGCAGTCTGCCAAAACTTTTTCATGGGAAACATAGAATAGTTGGATTAAGCATAGCATACCCTGAGGTTGAACCACGAAGAAAATCAAACTATCTCAGCAAACCCAGCACTCTCCTGCAGGCTTGCGCATAAACCCACTTGAAATGTGTTTGTCACAATACATTAAATTGAACCCATTGGACAATCGTATCAATGTACCTTGGGTTTGATGCGATTGAAATTGATAGATCGTGTAACAGAACTCTTGACTATTTTCGTTATAAAGGAAATTATAACTTTGCAAAAAGAGATCGCAAAAAAAAGAAAAAGTTGTAAAGAAGAACACAAACTCTAATCTATGATAAAGCTTATCTGTTTGTACGACTATTCTCCGTAAAAATTCTCTAACGGTAACATTTAAACAGTGATAAACCAGAAGAAAGTCAAATTTCCGCCAACCAACATTAACAATAACCTACCAGGTTGATTAACAAATTACACTACCAGACTTAATATTGTGTCAAACAAAATAGAATAAGATACAACCCGAATTAACTCTTTTTCAACCAGAATTAAATATGTATGGAAAAATGTACGAACATTTTAACAACCTTGGCACTCCTCCCTTTACTATTCCATTCCAATGCCTGCAAAATTAGTCTAAAAACTAAGAAAAAGAACTGCAAGAAAATTGTTAGACAGAATTAATGAAAACTAAACAACCCGAAATAAACTCTACTTAACTAACCCAGGTATTAAGTATGACATAACATACCATGATTAAAATGAACTAACTAACTTATTAAGGACTACTTAGCATACCATAATAGAACAAACTAAACAACTAAGCCTCACCATTAATGTTGGCTAATGACGGTTGTATCATACCAAAGCTAACCACCCAAGTAAAATTAAACCTTGGTCCATCAAATGGTTTGGTCCAACCAATGTGCATCTACATTTAAGTAATTGTGAATTATCTCCACACTTATAGACTTTCTTCTCATAACAAAGCCTATGAAGTGAAGACGAATCTCGATCTGCTTAGTCTATAAATGATATACGGGTTCTTCACAATCGCAGATTGTGCTTTCATTATCAATGTGGATTTTTCCTGTTAATCATGAAATTGAAACCATAGTCTACAATTGAAAATGAACCCACAATACTTAATCCACAGCAATTTGTGCAGCACTACATATACAGCTTAAGTATGTTGAAGTGGCCACAATTGTTTGTTTTCTTATCATTGCCTTAGATAAGTCTTTTTCCAAGAAATTGACAACCTCTGTGTGGATTTTCTGTCAAGGTTGGACCCACCATAGTCACCTATCAGAGAATGCTTCCAAGTCATAATGGGTTAATCCCAGGATACCATAAGCCCAAGTTGGTTTGCCCTTGAGATACTTAAGATTTCACTGACAGCATTGATAATGAGAAATCTTGGAGTTACCTACAACCTGAACAAACACATACTGCATACAAAAATCAGATCTAGAGGCATTTAATACAATGAGGGAACCTAGTATGGATCTGTACAAGAGTACATCTACATCAAAAGCATCCTCATCCTTTTGGTCAAAGGCAACTTGGTCCTTCCCCATGTGTGTGATTGCAGCTTTCATCATTTATAAATCAAAACTTCTTGAGTATCTCATCTACATACATGGTTCCTTAGATATAAAGATTTTCCTCCCTTTTCTTGGCTTGACTTGAGTAGACCTAAGAAAAATGTGAGTTCACCCCATGGAACTCATTTGAATCTGCATTGCATCACGGCATTCAAACTCACACACCAAGACTTTGTGGTAGACCCAAAAAATGATATCATCCAACATACACTTGGAACCAACATGATATCCTTTTATTGTTCCTTCAAATTGAATAAAGTCTTGTCATTAGTGCCCTTTATTTGATATACCATGCTATCTCTATAAATGTAGATAGAGTAGCAAAACCAAGCTCTAGGAGTCTTGTAGCTAGTACCATACAAAGCTTATTGGGACCACCTTATATACTTTTAGTAGGATGATCAGATCAACCAAAATCCAGGATGTTTGTGATACATAAACCTCTTCATCTATAGAGCCATACAGAAAAGCACTTTTAACATCCATTTGGAAACCTATGTACCCCATAAATGAGGCAAAGCCAAAAATACCCTGATAGCGTCTATTCTTTGTCCACAGGAGCAAACCCTCATCATAGTCAAACCTGTCTTCCTGTTTAAACCCTTGGGGCCACCAATCTTGTCTTTATTCCCTCACAACCACACCTCTTTCATCTCTTTTTAATTTCTTTAGACCCACTTGGTGCCACATCAACTCATTCCATGAGGTATATCTACAAAACCCATACTTGTTTTAAGCTTTGAACTGTAACAATTCTTCTGAGCATGGCTTGAACCCAACTGTCCATCTTGTAAAGCTTCATCAATTCTTTTTGGTGTTCCCTTGAGATAGTGAAAACTGCAAACAAACAATGCTGTTGATCTTTGTGATTGTGTTTCTCTTGTTTGTTTTTGAGTATGACAGGGGGACTGAGAATAGCAAGAACTCCAAATTTGTCTGCACTTTGGCTCCAAGTTATGCACAGCTGACTTAGGATCACTAAGAATTTGACTTTTATGTGTGAATACTAAGAATCCTAAGTGTTAGACGGACAGACTTAATTTCTATAGGAAGAATGTATGAAGTTCAGTTATCACACCTTCCCATCATAAGATGCCTCCTCAAAAATTCCTGTCTTAGGCTTGTGAAAGATTCCGAGCTCTTGCATAAGTGAATCACATGTTCAAGCCCTACCAGTATTAACGTCTGACGACCCAGTATTAACTGAAGGAGTACCAGGTAGTTGTAGTATTCATGTACTGTCCCTAAATGCTTTAGGGCAATTTCTTCCAACTCTCTTCTAAAAGCTTGAATCTTAGGATTAGTAGAGGAATCCTTCATCTCTTTTTGAGGTTACTATCAAGTTCCGTTCCTCTGGGCTTTGAATTTTTCTGGAAGTTGTCCTTGAATCATCTGTTTTCCCACCCCCTCTTCAGAAATCCATGGACAGCTTGAAGTACAACAATAAGCTTTAGCATCCCTGCCATCTTTTCGTTCAGAACAAATATACACAGAAAGTGGGGGGGGGGGGTGTGGATGAATTGTGAAGTACCTGCACTGTTAGTTTGCCTCTGAAATACCGTCATTGTTAGCTGATTCTCCAAAGGATACAGTAATATAGGTTCATAGAAATTCATTTAGATATTCAATATCAAACAACCATCTAAAATTCTGCTCCTTTGACATTGGGTTATTTTCCTTCAAGAAAATTAACATCATATTATTAACTTCCAACACGTTTTGGTGTATACTAGATTATAAACCCTATTAGGCTTGGCATTATTATATAGTAAACCACTAAGAATCCCTCATCATATTTGTCTATCAAACTTTCCAAGCACACTAGAGTATCTAGGATGGTAAGCCGGACACCCAAAGTTCTTATGTAAGCTTATAATTGGATTGTGGCCAAACAAAAGCTCATATGGAGTTTTGTGTTGAGGTTTTGTGCCACTCTTACCCAATTAAAAATATAGCAATCATAACTAACTTCATACTGCCCAAAATAGTATGGTAAGAGAGAATCTGCTAGCAAAGTTCTAGCAGCCTCATAAAGGGTTCTGTTCGACCGTCACAGCAACTCCATTTTGTTTTGGATTTCTGTCTTTATTAGTACTCTAGTTTTATTCCCTTGTTGCCCATAAAATTCAATCATATCTCGTATACTTAAGATTCAGTGCCATTAATCTGATCTAATGCTTTTAACTCTATTACTAACTGGTTTCAATCTGCCAAATAAAGGACTGAAGAAAGCCACTATTTTCATCCTTAGAAGCCAAAAAACGTACCTACAAATCTGGTACCAATCAACAGTGATAACAGACAATAACTTGCTTGATAAAAGCCTATCAACAGAAGTAGACCAAAAAGATCCATAGCAAGGTGTGAAGTTTGCTTGGTGATCAAGCTTCTAACTGGCCTTGTAAATGGCCACTATGTTGTTGCCTTTTTGGCAGGCAACACATGTGTTGAGACATAAATTTGAAACCGTTGGAAGGTAAACCTATCTGATCAAGGTTTCCCTTCACATGTTAGTTAGATTTTTTAATAATTGATTATGACCTAATCTATCTATGCCACAACTTTAGATTCATCCATATGTGCCTTACAATTAAACAGCAAAACCATATAGCAGGGAGAAGTATTCTATCAAGTCAAAACTGACATATAGTGATGTCTAGGGACCTTTAAGAGTTATCTGAATTTCATCACGCAATCATAAAGTCAGAAGACAAACAAGACATTCATTTTAGTAAAAAGAACCATATTATGCTTATCACAAATTGTTGATATTGAGAAAATGGATAAAATGCCCAAATTCATTAACAAAGGACACACTTCAAATTCTAATTACAACCCTTAGTCATCCTTTACTAGAGATGTACCTTAAGCTACCATCCAAAGGTAACAGATCCCCCATTGACTTCTTCAAATTCCTCCAGTTGATCCTTGTTAACCTGTCATGTGCCCTGAGCATCCACTAATCAAATATACCTCTATCACCATGTTTTCTTCATGGATGTTCCTGACATGAAAAAGAGAAATTAGTTTCTCTTAGGGACCCAGGCCTTTGCAGGCTTGGGTCTGCCTTGTGGACCATTAGCATTCACAGTTCTAATAAAAGTAGGTCCACGATATAATTGATATTTTGGTCTAAAGTTCCACCAATTTAACCTGCTGAGTCTTAACAGCAGTTCCCAGACATCCCCATTACAGTCATATAGAATGTGCCCATTTGTGCTTGTATATTTTTCAAATGGTCTTCTTATAGATTGAATATGATTTATGAAAAATCCACTTCTTTGATTCATCTGTGAACTTTTGGGACTCAATACCTGTTTGAGGTTTTGTGATTTATTTGGTCTGTTTCAGATCTAACAGTTTTAGACTTTAGACTAACAGTATAACTTTTAGGCCTACCAGAACAAATATTTGTCCTACCGAGTATTAATAATAGGCCTAACAGAATTAAACTTTGGCCTACCCATTATGTTGTACATCTAGAACAAATTAATAGATTGATTAATCCCTTTTGCATTTGTCCAAACTGGTTTTTTTACCCCATTACCAGTTAATAACAACCTCTTTACCTCAGCTTCCCTTGCCATTTTCTTTTCATAATATCCCAATTCTTTAATCAAATGATTTAGACTACCACAAACCAAACAATTTTTCATTGTAAAAGAGTAACCTTCCCTAGTTCACTCTTTCGATCATATCAGTCCAATTCTTCCTATTAACTTTATGTGCTTCTTCACAATCTTTAAGTGTTGCCTAGAGTATTTTTATGTGTGAGACACACTAGGTTCAACTTCTTTTGATTATGGAGCAGACACATCTTTTATTCATTTATTCTTCCAACCTGACTTAGACATCTCATTTGTTTCACTTGAACTTTCACTGATCAGTCTCAAAAGAGTGCTCAAAGTTATTTCCACAAGATCCATCACTGTACATTTTTATTGACAGGGGTAGAATGCTCAGAGAGAATTGGTCACCTGACACACTACTTTTCAGGTTTTTGATGGGAGGACCCATTTTACCATAAACAACAAAGAATCATTAATTTCCACCTTGTGGTTTTTTTTTTATTTTTTTTTTTAGTTTTTATTTTTTTTTTTGTTTTTTTTTATTTTTTTTTTTGTTTTTTTTTTTTTTTTTTTTTTTTTTATTTTTTTATTTTTTATTATTGTTTTTAAGGAAGTTAATCTCCACTAAAGAAGTGATGACACCTTTAAAACATTGGTCCTTTGTAAATCTACTGTATAAGGTTTTCCTATTGAATCCTCTTTTTGAACACATTAAAGACAAAAAAATTCATATCTTCCTCATAACTTAGAACTCATCATTAGATTGTATTTCAAACCTAAGCCAAGTTTTTCATTTGAACTCACCCAGAATTAATTAATCTCAAAATATCTTGGAAGATCTTTCCATGAATCTACTGTTTTCTGCAATGTTCCTTTTCTTTACCAGCCTTTCATTCCTATTCTTCTATATCTTTTAAGCTTTTCATCTTTTTCATGTATTTCATTAGCTTGAAATGCAAGCTTTTCATTTAGAGAAAGTTGCTGTTTTTGAGAAGTAACAAGTTGAGCTTCTAGTTTCTTAACAGCTTGACTATAGGCATTATTGGTGCTTCTTGATCACCTAGCTGATTCATTTGTTCACACACAGTGTTTTAAGTTATTATATGAATCAATACAAGTTTTAGAACACAAAGATACCTCATTGCTTGAGCTATAGCCATATAGTGCATGATTTATTTCTTCAGCTTCAGTATGTTCTCCCCAATTGACAATCCCATCATCCATTGTCAGCAACCCATCTTGATTCTTCTCTGCTAACCCAGCTTCTTGATGTTGTATAAAATGAGTCTCTCTTCTTCTTTCCCACCATGTGTCCCCTTGGTAGCTTTACATTCTTAGCAAATTTGACCAGTGTTGTGACAATTGAAACATTCAAGCTTCTTTTTGTCAAAAACAAAACAGTGTTTTTACCATCCACGCGAACTCTCCTCCTGTTTTCATATAGACCTTCTTCATTCTAATAGCAATCATTGCTGATATGCCTATTGATGTTCCAACTCTTCAATATCTACATCATCAATTTGTTCCAAAACTTCAAGAAGTAAAGTCCAAAACCTCTTATTGTTTGGCAAGAGGGAATAGATTACTTCATCAGCAAAACCAGCAAGAACTTCTTTTTCAGGAATATTGGTTGAAGAAGTAGAAAGAGTGCACGAACTATATGCACCAGAAAAACCAGACTTAACCTTATTAGTGCTACTTTTTCTTTGTGAAACAAAAGTGCAACATGTTTGATCACTTGAAGAGATGGTTATGGAGCACTTTGTGGGAATTGTCTTGGCTCAATTACACTCTAAGGTTTATTGTAAATCATCAATAGTATAAATTGTTAATCTCTGGATTCTTTTCTCATTGTCATTGCCAATTGAACCATGCTGGGGGTCAAAGATCTGATAAAATTATGGAAAATTGCATCTTCAGATGAACTTCAGCACCATGGAGCTTCCAATTGAGAAAGTAGCTGATTAAATCTTGTCAAACCCTATTCTAAACCCTTCTGAGATTGATATTTAATGCTTCAAACTGTTGTTTGAAAACATCCTTTTGCATTTTTTCTTTTAATTATCATTACCACCAAACCTAGTCTGATGGCTTCCCATATTTCATTTAGCATCATCCATTCCATGAATCTTCTCATATGTTTCACTTTTGGGAAATGGCCATCAGCAAGATATTCTTAGCTTTCCTCTCTTTTTCAACAGCTTGAATTTCTGCAGCAGTAACTGGTGAAAGTACTCGAACAACACCAATCGCATTCCAGATGAAAATTCCCACTTCTTTAGAGTTTACCATTTCTGAATTACCTTCCATACTTCATTGTCAATGTACTCAAGGTAATGCTCCATCTCCATTGCTCATATATCTTACTCATCCTTCTTCAGAATTAGGAGTTTAGTATTTGAGATAGCAGTAGTTTGGGGAATCATCTGTTGTTGTTTGTATATGAGCAGTACAGAGTCTGATGTCATCATCATGGTTTTATTCTTCACGATCACTGAGAATGGTTGTGAGAAATCATCATATGAGGATTGTGACATTTTGAAGGAGAAGTGTGAGTTTGTTGTTTGTGGTTCTATGATTCCTTCTTTCTCCAGAGTCCCTCTAAAAGCTCTGATACCACTTGTAGGTCCTTTGTTTTAGGATCTAGACTATCCTTTTGTAAGACGATATAAAACTTGGAATAAATCCCAAATCAACTGAATGATAGACACTGACAATGAATTATAAGTGTTAATGAATATCGAAAGAATTATTAGAAGGTGAAGAATTAGAAAGAGGAGCATCCGTACTCACTCTTGAATCATTAGCACGACTTCTTGAGTAACGAACTTTTGACTTGCTTTCAATAATCGCTAATCCTTCTTGAGGCATCTTGTCTAAAAAATTGCCACCCGCGGCGGAATCTAAGGCATCTTGATCGTTGGAATTCAAAGAATTGTAAAAAGTATCGAGTTGGTGTAGTTCCGAGAAGCCATGGTGAGGACATTGACGAAGAAGTCCTTTAAAACGTTCCCATGCTTCATTGAAGGTTTCGTTTGGTTTTTGGAAAAAAGTAATGATCTCATTCCGATAGTAAGTGGTTTTTGAAGGTGGGAAGAATTGATTTATGAATTTTGCAACAAGGTCGTCCCATGTGAGAATTGATCTAGGAGGTTCCTTGTCTAGCCAATCTCGGGCTTCACCGTCTAGAGAGAAAGGAAAAAGCAAAAGCTTAATCGAAGTGTTCGGAACTTCGGGATGTCTAAACGTTGAAGTGACTTTGTTGAAAAATCGAAGGTGATTGTGAGGGTCTTGTCTACCCGTAAACTTATTACTTTGCACAAGATTGATTAAAGGTTGTTTAAGCTCGAAATTGTTAGCATTAATTGGTGGAACAACAATAGCATCTTCATACCCCTCGATGGGTGCTTGTAACATTTGGGCCATCGTACGATTATCGGCCATTGCAACAATGTTTTGATCGACAATTGGTTCTTCTAAATCAAAATTTTCAACAACAACCGGAGGAGTTTGTTGTTGACGACGTCTTCGAGATTGCGAACGAGTGCGCATAAAAAGAAAAACTAAAAATCAAAAAGCAAAACTTTACACTATTTTTTTTAATTAACAATGAATTTTAACGGTTACACGGAAGAGACTTAAACCAAATAATCAACTACTTCACGGTAGCTCTCAAAAATTGCTTTTCAAGGTGAGCCGTACTTCGTAGAGACACAAATGGCAAGTGTTAAATCTTTAGTTCGATTTGGGAACCAACAAGTTCACCGGAATTGATTATGATAATACCTCCGTTGAGAGTATTATATTTTGGTATTTTTACCAATTGATGACTTTTTATTTCTTAATTAAAAAGGAAGAGATTTTTTATATATTTTTTTTTTGATTTTTCTATATTTTTTTATCTTTTACTTATACTAAAAAGAAAAGGAAAATATTTTTTACTTTTTATATTTTATGATTTTTTTTGGATTTTTGAATTATAAAACAAGAATGAAACTTTCGAGGGTGAAAGGATCTTCAAACCAAATAAACTAAAAACGAAGGAATCTTAAACACTAGTCCCCGGCAGCGGCGCCAAAAACTTGGTAGCAGTTTTATATACACTATAAAATATACTATAAAATAATATTCCACAAGAGTTATTAAGAAAATTCCCTAAGGAAAATTAACTCTCAAAAATATATATAATATAATATATAATACGTATATTTAACCGGGTGCGTTATGTAGTATTGGCATCAAACGGAGTCGTTTCCCCAACGACTAGTGAAATTGAAACCTTGTTTAAGCTTGGATTATGATTTGAAAAAAAGCGAATGGATGATTTGATAATCTAAAGCAACAATTAAAATAGACAATAAAAAAAACAATTAAACAATTAATCTAATACTGGAACCAAATAAAACGCGACACTTAAGCAAGTAAACTAAATTTTACCCCTAAAAATATAAACTAAATTTTTAAACCTAAGATAGGACAAAAGAAAATTTTAGGAAAAAGAAATTTTTTTTTATTATTTTTGAATTTATTATAAATTAAAAACTAATTTAATCTAATTAAATCTTAAAAAATAGCAAATTAAGTACTAAAAAATTGGAAAAATGATTTTTAAGCTTAGAAAAGTCTAAAATATTATAAAAGCAAAGAAAACTAATTTTAAACTTTTTTTTTTATTAAAAATCCTATTTTTAAAATTTAAAATAATAGCTCAAAATAGAAATTTAACGATATAAAAAAGTGTTAAAATGATTTTACTTGGATGTAAACCTAAAGCTATTTTTTATTAACACACTCAAAAACTATTTTTTTTTTATTTTTCAGAAACACTTTTTTCTATTTTTTATTGATTTATAAGATTTTTACTTTCGGACCACATGATGAAAAAATAAATAAAAAAATGGAAAATCTAAAAAATTTCAGGGATAATGCTAGACAATATAGCAGGAACACAAAAAAAAAAAAAAACCAAACTGCTTAATCGGAATAGGCCCTCAAATGAGCTTTTTATGTAAGGCTTATTATAAAAGGAAAAATTTAACAAAAGGACTAACAGTGCAATTACTAAAAGGACTAACGAAGTAAAACTCTTAACAGACAAAGGATTAACTGAGTTAACAAAGAAATTTAAAAATTACAAAAATAGTCCCTGAAGTCCCACCCCGACAACAAACTAAGTCCAATAAGGCCCGAATTAAGTTGAGATTTGAAAAGTGCTTATTATCAAAAACTTAAAAGAGCAAAGTTGTAAAGGAAGCTAATGGGAACAAAATTAATAAAAGCTACTTGGGCTGAAAGTCACAAATAAGCTCAATAAGAGCTTATTTTTAAGCTGACCTCAGAAACTAAGGGATTTCCTTTGGTTTTACTAAATAAGCTGCAACAAGCTTATTATAAGCTCAATTTTGAAAACAAGAGATGATTTGGAAAGCTAATGATGTGCTCATTCTAGGTATGAAAAGCTTATTGAATAAGAAACTCATTAAGATAACTGAAATTTAAAGGAAAACTAGTAAACTCAGGAACAATTTCAAAAAGCTCATAATTAAGATAAGCCAAAAAGATCAATAAGCCAAACTAGAAACTGAGCTTATGAAAACTAATTTACCTAACTATAAACTTTAAATTCAAAACAGAAAATCAAACACTACCACTTAAAATCCTGAATTTAAAATACTAAATCCTATAACTAATATTTTTGGTCTTTTTGGAAGTTTTTATAACTTTTTGACAGCAAAATAAGCTAGGTAAATAAGCTACAACATGAAAATTAAACCCTAATCTATATTAAGCTATCACTAATCTAAACCCTACTTGAATTTGCAAAGCTAAGACCTAGGATTACCTAGATAAAGATGTAATTAAAAGTGACAGCAGGAACTGCTAGTGTTCCTGCTGGTGCACTTTGCACAAACACAAAACCAATGGTGCAGGATAGCTTAGTGGTTCCTCTTGGTCTAGACACAGTCAAGGTGAGTGTGTAGACACAATTCAACTACAAACAAAGGCTCAAAGATTTTAAATCAAATTTTGGCAATCAACTTTTACACAAAAACCTCCCCTGGTGCTGAGAACTTACAATAAGCCATTACTTTTGATATTCTTAAAACTAACTTTTAAAAACTGATTAACAGCTATTCTTAAATCAAAACTCAAATGCCTCAAATAATTTTGAACATTCACTTTGACTTTTTGAAGTCAAAATAGCTTAAACCAAACACCCCTTACAGACTTTGACAGAAATGATTAAGCTAAGATTTATGAATTCTAACTATTAAAACCATAAAACCAGATAACCTAGAGCTTATAACTACTAGATTAAACACAATTTAACTACTGATTAAGCCAAAATCCTAAGATCTATAACTATTGACTAATATTTTTGGTTTTTTAAGCTTTTATGACAGAAATTGAAACTATGAAGATCTAAGTACTTAAATTGAAGGTAGATTATGAGACATAGTTAATAAGCACAAATAAACACTAATGAACACAAATAAGCAGATATCTTAAGCAAATAAACAACTATAAGCTAATAAGCATTTGACTACCTAGAAATTTAAAGGACAAAAGGAAATTGAAAGAAAACTTACCAAAAACCTTTAGCTCAACAAAAGGTACCCAAATAGGGCAGCTACAAGCTCCCTAGCTTATTAATAAGCTAGGGTAAAGTCCATTTGGTCCTCCATTGCAACCAACTTCCAATAGCTTTCCACAATTCATTTTCAAAGGTAATATATATAAATTTTAAGCTGGTTAATTGGTTTAGAGTAGGATTAGACAGTTTAAAAACTCAAATTCAAGCTTAGAGACTTGAATGAGCTATAAGAGCTTATTAGCTTATTGAAGTTTTAGCTTAATAACTTGTAGGAAAAAGGAAGCTTATTAATATTGAACAAAAAGAGCTTAAATTAGATTAAAAACTACTGAATTCATTAATAGAAAACTTGATTACAATATTAAAAAGGAAATTACAAGATTTAAAGTAAAATTAAGCTAAAAATGAAATTAAGCTAAAATTTATCCTAAAAGCTACGTGTGTGTGTGTGAAGAGTGAGGCCCTATTTATAGGTGCTGAAAGAAGCTTCTAGGATGCCTTGCCTTGCTCTTCAATCCTTCAATCTTCACCACTCATTGTCATAATCATTGGATCAAAGATTTGAGCCGTTGGATCAATAACACACTCACACGGATTGCCAAGCTGTCATTCTTTGATGTGACAGCTTGTGCTAGTTGTGTGAGTGTGTTTAGTGCAAAAACCCACACCCCTTGTGCTTTCACCATTGCTGACGTGGCCTCCTTATGAGAGTGAGCTAGTGAATCCTTTGGAAAGACTGATTTGACCCTTGCCTTGTACTTTTGAGCTCTTTAATTGACGTAATCACCCTTCAATTCCTATTTGCCCCTTGTTTTACCCTGGCTAGCGAAACGTAAGTGACGATGAATAGTTAAAAGGGCTTCGCGCCTATTTTTTGACAGTTAAAACTGTTATATCTTTGGGATATTACACAAATGGTCCGTGTCTTCTATTTTTAGTTATAAATAACTTTAGGAAATTGCAAAATTGGCCCTTGTTTTATAAAAATATGAATGGGTTAGGGTTTTGGGCTTTGATTGGGCTTTTGGGATCCGGATAGGGTTTCCTAGGTTTTTAGAGGCCCATTAAGCTTTCCTGGGCCCAATAAGGGAGGAGGGGACATTTTTGGACTTTTGTGAGAGTTGAGGGACCAAAGTGAAATATTTTGAGGATTTGTCCTTTTGTGTTTGACTTAGTTTGACCATCTTTGACTGACTTTAACTTTTCTTGGCTGACTTTGACTGAGGCTTGACTTTTCTGGCTTCGGCTTTGTACTCTACTGATTCTCATGTCCGTGCTTGCCTGTTTTGACTGTTTTCTTGTGATTTTTGATGTATCCGTACATGCACATACAAAACACAAATACAAGCATATTTTTGCCATTTTTGGTCTGTTTTGGGTTTAATTAAGTTATTTTAAGTACAAATGGATATGTGTATTCTACACTTATCAGTCCTGCTAATGGTCATAAGGATGTTATAGCAATGCGAATACCCAAGGAACTACTTGTTTATGCATATAAAGATGAACCTGTGGTAACAAAGTAAAGGTCTAGAAGTCCTCCTACGATCTCGGTAGAGCCGTTGAGATTTTAACAAAAGAAGTATCCCTTTCTAGAAAAGAAAAAGAGAAAAAAAACCCGACCTCAATTTCTACCTTTGGAATGATAGTCCAACGATGACGGGAATACAACTGATGATGTGTCATTTTATACACTTTTTCAGGGTCATTTAACCCCCTAAATCATGCAAATATGCCCAGATTATGTGCGTAATCATTTGTTTTTGCGTTTTAGCATTTGGATGGCTTTTGGAGGAAATACACGTGGCTTGGGCTCAATTTAGGAAGAAACAGGACAAGATTGCAACTTTACACGAAGAGGCTTAAAGAATTTCTTATAGACTGTGGAGACGGAATCAACATTTCTAGTGACACCGTCTGGATTTGCAAGCGACAACGTTAAAACTCTTGCGATGGCGTCAGAACGTAGCCAACCTAAAGAAACCCTAGAAGATTCGGCGTCACAAGATAGAGAAGACTATTCCACTTGCGCGCGAAGTATTAGATATTATTTTGATCATAACTCCTTCATAAGAAATAGTATTCTGACGATTCAATATCCTACGCGATCGCAGCGAGAAAATCTATAACTTGGTGAAAAATGACACCGCGACGGCATCAAGATTTTTGGTGATGGCGTCGAGAATGGCCACCTAGGGTTTGCCTATATATGCAGCCTCAGAAACTCGTTTTTTTGTAAGCCTCCAACCCTAAGTCTGATTCTAGGGTTTGGGTAGGTGTTTTTTAGTAACTTAAAAGGTCTAATTCAATCCATAAACCTCTTGTAATGGTTTGATTATCATTTATATCTTAATTCATGTCTTTAATTCCTTTTTTTGATTATGATTTCTCTTGTTTAAGTATGCTTGGCTAACTCATCTAGTATTTATTTGGGAATGCATGAAACTGGTTATTAGTTTATTAGATCTTGTCGTTTGCGTGACAGATTCAATGAGTATAATTGATTATTGTTTATAATTCTTGTTTCCTATTGCGCTTGTTGATGGATGTGCGCGTTAGGCTCTAGAAAACTAGTCATAAAATATTACATTGGCATAGACGTCTAGGGAAACGCGAGAGTGTAGAAAGGATACCATCGGTAACAGTCTTCATATTAACTTACTCCTAATATGGTTAATCCCTCTTAAGTGTTTTAATGCATGTAATGTACTCTTAGGGGCCTTGTAATAGTCTTCATACTACCTTACTTGTGCGTTGCCTTAACAGAATATTACATAGACAACGGGTTCGTGCAATTCGTTCATGAATTAGGAAATACTTACTGTTAGCCTCAAAATATTTAGTCGAACAAGGTAGCTCGGCTACGAATCATAGAAGCTCAGTCTTTATTTAGTAAATGTTGTAATAGGCTAGAATGGGAATCAGCCTCGTTAATTAATCTAGTATTGTACGTGTTTCGGACTAAGGTCCAAAGTAATCCCGAGCCCGACCCAAGATAAAATACCAAACGGTCCAACGAAAGCCTCTTTAGGCCGGTCCAATACTTGGTATAAATACCCCTCTCCAAGTATGGAGAGGGTGTTGGTTCTCATTTGTTACACACACATTTGTTAGAATTAACCATTCCATTTTCTCTCTACTTTCTCTCGCTAAACTTCTTCCTCTCTTTTCTTCCTTTTTTTCTCTTATCTTATTTCTTGTTTCCAAATGGTGAAGTGAAGTGGTTCCGGGTTCCTACAATTGGTATCAAGAGCCTCAGGTGGGTTTGATGATAAGTGGTTTTGTTGTTTAAGCTTCTACGGTTTTTTGTGGTTCATTTTTTTTCATTCGGCTTATTTTTTATAACACATATTCAGTTTGATTTAAATTTTTGGGCTTCTATATCTATCTTAACAAAATTCAGTTTATGCACTGGCTTTTTCTAGTTTAGGCTTCAACAGGAACTTGATTCATTTGTGGCTCAAAAGAAACAATAACGTGGCCAAAGATTAGCTCTTATCTTTAGTTTTCGTTTGTTGTTTTTTTGCTTATTTAGTCATCCATAGCATTAGGTCACAGCTTATTCATTGTTTTCTTTTAAAAACTTATTTGTAAGCTTATAGTCGTAGCTTCTGGGTCATAGCTTTACGTAGCTTATTTTCGAGTCAAAGTCTTCATTTTCAAAGCTTATTTCGTGGTATAAACTGCTTATTTTCGAGCTTTTTTTTGGGTTTCTTATTATTGTGGTCCATGGTTTGAACAAGACAAAGGGGACACTCCATGTTTTTAGCAAAAAAGGACCATAGTACGTTTTGTCAATATTCAGGCGAATTATACCAAGCTTAGGCGAAGTATACCGTGTTTCATTTGGGCGAATTATACGTCTCATTTCAGGCGAAGTATACCATCGGTGTAACAGGCGAACTATACCATTGCAAGTGCAAGGCGAAGTATACGTTTATGTTAGGAGAATTATACTAGGTTGCTTAGGCGAAGTATACATTTGTGAAAGGCGAATTATACTTGGTGGTTTAGGCGAAGTATACGTTTGTTTAGGCGAAGTATACGTTTGTTTCGGGTTTTTTGGTTTCGAGCTTCGGTTATTCTCGGGTCTTATAACATACATCATTACGATCGCGATCCTTCGTAGATCATCGTAGTGTATTTATATTTTATCGACGATAACTGCACCACTCCGCGAGAAGCAAAATACCATCGTAACATGTTTTATAAAACTTCAACGAATAAGATGAAGTTGATATAAGAGGGAAACGTTTTGTTTTATTAATTAAAATTGGAATATTGCAATTTCAGTCCCTGAACTCTAAGACAAATTCACCATTCGTCCTTACTTTGTTCATTCACCCTCATTGTTGAAATAGTCTTACACCGTTAGTCCTTAGCTCTTATAATTCAGCCGTTAGTCCTCCAAAGTGAACCGTTATTGCACTGTTTGTCCCTACAACTATAATTAACAACTGTTATGCATTTAACTTGGATTTCAGTTACACCACTAGTCCTTGTTTGTGTTTTAATCAACCGTTAATCATTTTAAGTTGAAAGTGTAGTAACCATTCATCCTTTTAGCTCATCAATTGTTAACAAAAGTTCAAGTACTTCAATTACAACAATGATTTCAACAACAACAATTCATCATTGTTTCACGGTTTCTTCTTGATTTAGTAAAATCCCGTAAAAGATTATTCTTTTCTCGGTTTAAGTCATAGAATTGTAAAATCCCGTGAACTCAATCAACAACAACCATCACTTTACCTACTTAAGATCCTACAAATCATTTTCACTTTATAATTTAACAATCATTCATCATGACTACTCCAATTACAACTTCCACAACCGAAAGTCAAATGCATAACAACATCATGGCAGATGGTTTAAGGGATCGTCCACCAATGCTTGCAACGGGAAGATATGCTCAATGGCAATCACGTTTCTTAAGATACATTGATACAAGACCAAATGGTGATGCCTTGAGGAAATGCATTCTCGAATGTCTATACAAGCTCACTACTGTTACAATCCTAATTGTACATGCAACAGATGATACTCCAGCAGTACCAGAACAAACAGCAGTTGAGACACTCTTGACTATGTCTCCTGAAAATAAAGCTCATTATGAATCAAAAAAGGAAGCAATCCATTTGCTATTGACTGGAATTGAGGATGAAATCCACTCAACTGTTGATGCTTGCAAGACAGCTCATGAAATATGGATAGCTATTGAAAGGTTACAACAAGGTGAATCTCTTAACATTCAAGATATCAAGACTAATTTGTTTTGGGAGTTTGGAAAATTTACTTCTCATGATGGAGAGTCCATGGAGTCATACTACTCCAGATTTTACAAGATGATAAATAAAATGATAAGAAACAACTTGACAGTTGCTACGATGCAAGTCAATGTTTAGTTTCTTCAACAACTTCAACCAGAATGGTCAAGGTTTGTGACAATTGTCAAGCAACAACACGACTTAGATACAGTCTCATATCACAAGCTCTTTGACGTTCTAAAACAGTATCAAAAGGAAGTTAATGAAATCTGTTAGGAATACAAAATTCCTAGGAAAGTGTTGGTCACTCCATAGATAACGATCGTTAGCTCGTTAAGTAATATTTGGAAACTTACATAGTTAGCTTAGGAAAAAGCCCATGGACAAAGCCCATAAGCCCATCCATAGCCGGCCATTGTAAGTATATAAACACCTCTTCATGCCTTGGAGAGGTGGTTGGTTGGTTGTTCATTATTTCGCACACTTAATGCGTTTCTTTTCCTTTACTTTCTCTAACTAGAAATACTTCCTTCCTTCCACTTTCACTCTCTAGTTCTTGCTTGATATTAAAGATTACTCATAGTCTACAATTGGTATCAAGAGCCATGGAGTGATTTGTTTAGTTCTTGTGTTTGTTTTTTGTTTTTGGTTTGTTCTTCTCTCAATCCGTACGTCTTTTTCTTCTTTTCTTTTGTCTTTGAAGCTTTTGAGTACACTAAAGGATCATCTACCTTGGTAAATCTGATCTAGTATCTTTAGGATATAGGTGTATAAGCTTTGAATCAAGAAAACATCATTTCTTTTAGGGTTTTAGTCGTAGAATAGCAACGAACTTTTGTAAATGTACGGATTTGGTACGTGTACTTTTTAAAAGTTGTACAATATCAACGAACTTTCATAAGTGTTACAATCTGCACATTTTGATGATGTGTCACATTATAAATGGTGCCACGTGTCAACCTTTAAAGTATGACACGTCATCAAAATGTGCAGAATGGAACACTTATGAAAGTTCGTTGCTATTGTACAACTTTTTAAAAGTACAAGTACCAAATCGATACATTTACAAAAGTTCGTTGCTATTTTCCGACTAAAACCCTTTCTTTTACAACTTTTGTTTTCAAAAACCTTATAAAGTAAAAATCTTGATTTTGAAAATTTTGGCTTAAAAACCATAAAGTGTGCATTTTAAGGTACCTATAGGTTTAGTAATACTAGTTGTACAAGAAATTTTAGGAAAAAACAATCAAAAATGTGTCTTTTGTGTTTTAAAGATTTTGAGTTTCGTACTAGTTTTATCTGAATTCGCAGTTTTATGTTATAACCGAATTCGCAGTTTTAGTTGTATCCGAATTCGCAGTTTTGTGTTGTAACCGAATTAGCAGTTTCAGTTGTATCCAAATTCGCAGTTTCAGTTGTATCTGAATTCGCAGTTTCAGTTGTATCCGAATTCACAGTTTTTCAGTACGAACCGAATTAGCAGTTTATCAGTAGCAACC